>NMRA01000028.1:1131687-1332222 GCA_002633005.1 Phoronis australis
AAATCTCTATTGAAAGCCAACAACTTTGCACAGTTCGCCAGAAGTACCCAAGTTCTAAATAAACCTCGTTTGAGCGAGCGCTGTGGCCAGCGACCAGTTAGGCCTAAGGGTAGCCTTGGCGCAAAGCTGTATAGGCCTACTAACAAGCTGTATTTTGACGATAGTCTTCACTGGTAGCTGGTGACTCAGGCTAACTAAGGTCTGCCGCGGCAGTGTGACACAGGACTAACCAGCCCGTAATTTCATGCAAGTGTCTGAAACTACCCTTGAATATATGCAACATTTATGATTTGACCATTTTACTTCGACAAAACAGCTTGCAAGCGCATGCATTTACCGTTCGCCAGTCTCTGGTCTCGATCCTCACCGAGTCCGATAGGCTGCGGTCCCGAGTCTGGCAAAATAATTTCTGCCAAAATTTATTCGCCACATTTCTTCAGCAAATTCGATAAAATAGTCCGTAGTTTGATTTTATTAAAATTAAGGCGCGCTGTCGATTATTTTATCCCCGTTTGCTGGCAGGTAACAGTACAGGCACTACTCCAGTCGCACTGACGGCGTTTTCTTGGCCTGGGTTCCTGAATGAATTGTACTTCCGTGTTCGCGGCAAGTTCAGAATGGCGGTGGTTCTTCGGGTGCGAATCGTGAGTGGCGCGTTCAATTAAACTTTTTCGAGTACGGATCTTGTATTAGTTATGGGGTAAGTACTTCTTGGATCCTTATAACATCCTCTAACCATGTAATAAGGGTTAACAACGCGTGAGAGAAGGACTTTAACAGTCCAGCAAAACCATAGGGTCCCGATATTTTGAAATCCTAAAAGTTTATTGTTTAATACAAAACTGGTTAAATCTTAAAAAAAATCAAATACTTCATTTTTAAAATAATATTTAATTGTTAGTTAGTCTTTGTGTCACTGACGTTTTTTTTAACCATACAATTATATTGATCACATCTTAATTAAGTAAAAAACATGTTTTACCTTTGGTTTTACTATGTACTAGTGGAAAATCTCACGCATTAGTGCAAGTGCGTGTTTCGCGTCGCAATTATTATTGGTTGTATGGGAACCATTGTTCACTCTAGTCTATACTATGCATGGACGTTTTAACGGTTATTGCGGTGGACCTATTATTTTGTGTTTTAGCAAAAATTGACGCTCTTACCTGTACACAAATCATGGCATTTCGAAGTCGAGTTCTCGCTACCCTTGCAGGCCTTTCCCCCATGTTCGGGCGAAGGATTACTGCACGTTCGATTACGCACCTTTTCACCCGAAGTGCAAGCTGGCTGACATGCTATCCAAGGATTCCACTCTGACCACGCACCGTCAACTAGAAAAGCGGGAAGGACTTGCGTAAATCGTTCCAGAACCAACACATTGTGCAGGCTACTCATTTACTGACGGAAAGCCTACTGTGACTCACGGTTGACCACATGATTCATGGTAACCGACCCTACTCCAAAGGTATCTGAATAACACGATCTTGGGGCTGTTTCTTTGTATGAGGACTCACTAGAAGATGGCTTTTTGTTGGGACATATACAAACATAAAAGTTGTCATCACCTTTGTAGAGGGGAGGAACTGCTGAATTAAGCTTATTATATGTAATATATATAGAAAATTACTAGTATGCAAACTAATTAGGAATGCTACGGGCAACCATGATAACATATAACATACACATCATTCATGATTTTATACTTTTTATTATCGACAGTCGCCACTTTGGAATTCAATAACGCGTCCGTTATTAAAGAAGCATTTCGCTGCTATTAATGTGACAAAATGATGACTGACCTACCCAAGCGCTTTGGGGTTTAAAGCATTATCGTAAGACGCTCATCTGATCTTTAGTTGCTGCCGTATGAACGGCAACTCGAGTCAAAAGCAATCTGTACATGCGCCATACTGAGATCGAATTCGCAATTTTCCGGGCTGGCCTACCCCAATGAATTCTGAAGCGTTTTCTTGAATCGTTTATGGTTTCGATGTTCTTGTAGGTAAAGTAATTGCAATCCCATTGCGGTAGAAAAAAGTGCACGATCGACTGTAGCAGAATAAAAGACCTAATTCGATTTTCGTGTTAGCCAACTAAGACCTTTAAGTACTTTTATTGCAGGCAACTTGGCAGTTTCTAAAACATATAGTGAGCATAAAATTTCTACGTTTTCTTCCTCAGCTTCTGCAATTAAAACCCCCCAACTTGAACAAAAACTACCCCAATCATTTTCTTCCGATGCGTTCTTAATTCTTTCCATCAACAAAATTGAAGACTGAAAACCACTAGACATTCAGTGTGGTCAAGGTGAAACGGACACGTGCATAGAATAATAAAGAGGTTATAGGTATGCCAACCAACAACGAAAGGAGACAGCACCAAGGACTTGTTACAGTTTACATTAACCACTTGAATACTAGGTGTTGGGTCCAACTGATGTTATGGTCATGGTCCACGTTAACGAACTTACCTTTGAATAGTAACTCTTGGGTCCAGGTGAGGTTATAGTCAAGAGAGTCGACGAGAGCTTTTGTGACAACACAGGTGTAGTTAGCTTCATAAACGTCCTTTGGTGATTTACCGGGGGGAAGTGTCTCCGTAGTTATAACCAAGGTTTCACTTCTCTCACCCTCCAAGTTAAATCCCGGTGGCGAATGACTGCAGCAGACGTTGAAAGTCGTCCTTCCATTCCACACAATTGTATTATGGTAACATTTCTCCAATTTGGACAATGGAGAATTAACTATTTTGGTAAAAGTCGGAGCTTGCCCCAAATTCAAAAAAATTCAAAATTCATGTATTTCAACATTTAAAGCCTTTGCTCACATGTTACATAAAATTTACAGGATAACGCTGAGCAGCTTTTCCCTGAGAGCAGTAGCGTGAAATACAAATTTCAGTAGATTAATCTGAGCAATAGGCTCAGACATTTTCATTAGTTTTACAAATTTATGTTTATTTGGTTCCCGCCAGCACCACTCAGGTATAAATTAAAAGTTTTGATCTATTCTCCACAGCAAAGCTCCAGTCTTGTAAAAAACAGTCTTTAATTCGCTGCTCAAAAAGGACAAGAAAAGATGCTTCGCAGCCAACTCCCTGATTGTACAATACCAAACCAAAACCATACCTTTGCAGCAAGTTCCTAACAGATGAAGCCCAATTTTCCTACCAGCCTCATCCAATGTGACAAGCTTGTCATAGACACATTTTGGATTTCGATGTGCTGGCATTTTTAACAATTTAAACCAATACTTTATCAGTTTAACAAACAGCTTCACATTAATTGGATACCTTCCCAGTTCTCCCAGGACAGCATGATTTAGACAGTTACTTCCAACACCCAGCAGTTGCTTACAGAATTTCAATTGGGCGCGCTCGATACTAGAATATTCTTTAAATCCCCAATTCTCACTTCCATAGCTAATGATTGGGTATACCATTTTATCAAAAATCTCGAGTGCAATTTTCGATGAAAGTCGTCTACATTTTGACTGAAAACGTTTAATTGAAAAAATTGCTTTCTGTGCCTGGTGAGACAAAGTTTCCGTGGCTTGCGTCCAGACTAACTTAGGTGTAAGGCAAATACCGACACCGACCCCAAATTCTAAACGTAGACAATATTGGTCGTCTCAAATATAAGAATCGCCGGAAAGACGGCAAAATTACTGTCTCACTCTGTAGGTTGAAAACACGAAATTTTGAGAAATGTGATGAATGACAAAAAACGTCGTCGAAAAAATTCCAGAATCAAACAAATTCAATTTTTACGCGAGCTTCCGTGTCCCAAATTCTAGACTGTTCCGAATTGGGAATTTTTACCGTTGTTCATTGCTATAGTTTCTCTTTCCGTTGCCGTCATCAACGTTTTCACATGTTTTAGCAGTCTGATGCCGAACTCGGCTTGTGGACAAAACAGAATACTATCTACCAACGAAAACATTCTGAGCAAGATTAGAATCGACGTATGTGTCAATCTGTCAACTTATTTCATCTCAAATGAAACCGAGAACAGCTCAGGCTAAGAAAGCACAAACACCAGTGGCGGATCTAGGATACCATAAGGGGGCGGCAACATGTTGCCTCGGGAATTGGCCGAAGCGCGATTGCACGTGCGCAGGCGGCCTGAAAGTTGCGGGGGCTGGGTATGTGGACCTTCTGTTCAGAAAATCTATCAGTGGACTTAAAAAAAAACGGTGACACAATTCCTCTGGGGTCTTGGCTGAACTCAATATTTCCTCAAGCTTAACCCTGTTGCTGTTTCATCTTGCTAGCGGCAGCCAAGGGGGGAGGGGGGGGGGGCTGGCCCCCTGCCCCCCTAAATCCGCCTATGAAGAACACCCACGCCAAAATAATGAACACACTCGGGTCTCGAACCCACTTGATTTATTCGACTCCGTGGATGACTATAAGAAACAATTTTCAGTAAAAACAAACGAGAATGTTCAACTGTAGAATTTCCATACAGCGTCAATTTGCAAATCATTGTTTTGATTCATGTTTTGGTGCGGCGTTTCTAATTACACTTGAAAAAACCATTGATCGAACGGACTGTGATTATTACTTCATCAGGTTTCAATTTCGGCTTGACCTACTTAGGGGTGCGCGAGTCTAATAACTGTGATTTGAAAAAAAAACATTAACACGTAGACATACTGCGTGATATAGGAAATGTCGTTTCCAATTGTACGGGACCAATTTGTCAACACATGATCTTCATCGTCGGCTGCTGTTTCACACGTAAGTCTCACGCCAATATACCATTCGAAATACTCCACCACGGTCACATTCTCTGGTGTCGTGTCATTCATCCAAGAAAGCTCACCTGTAACACGTAGACTATGGGTTAAGAAATTCAACTAAAAATATGGAATGTATGCGACAATTCGCTCGCATGTCATGGCACCCTCAATTCAGCCAGGATGGTCTAAATAAGGAAGATCTGTGTTGACACGGCATTTTCAATATCTGAATTATAGTCTGTTTCAATATATGTTCACGTTTCCTTGAGTAATACCAGGTGTGCAAAAGCTCTTAAACTACTGGAGTATTGTTACCAGAACAGGTATTTCCACATAATGATATACAGAGTGTACAATTCAGTTTTACGTTGCTCCAGAAAAACAGAAAACCCTTTGCCAACGATAATACATAATTAAAAGACAAAACGGAGAGATGCCTACGCCAATAGAAAATATTATGTTGGAAGCTTTTTTCACCCGACTCGATTATAGGCGCGGCGCGTGTAAATAAAGTCAGAATAATAGGCGCATCTTGCTAGTTGTCGAGATCATGCAAGACTAACACTCGAAACCGTAACAGCAGAGACTAGCAAAATAGCAGCCACTAAAGTGATTGGTCGGAGTGGGTGGAATATTGAATTTTGGGTGAATATTAACGACTGCGTTTCAAAAACGAAGATTTCCCACCACATGTGTCTCGCAAATATATTTTGCAGTGCGGAACGCAGCTCAGATTTACCTGTGACGTAAAGATGGACCGTAGTTATGGCCTGGCCAACAGAGTTGTTGAGAATACATTGCACTATCATGTTTCCGGTCGTTTTCTTCAAATTACTGACGGTCAACTTGGTGTCACTCACAGAGACGTTACCACCAGTAATTGCAACAACCCACAAATCTACTAAGTCGAAGACCTGATCTCGAAAAAAGTGCCACGAGACCATGTTTCAAAGACAATAAAGCTGTGTGGTTGAAGGGAAGTGCCAGCGATTTAGAGCCCGGTTAGGAAGGCTACATCAGCTTAGGGGGGCGTGTGCGGTTGCACAAAGAGTGACGTGCATTGCATAAATCAAGGTTACACAGGACCTTATTAACCAGTCTATCCAGCCAAAGTTACATATTTTAACTCAATGAAAGTGTGCTTTCTGAAAGTAAAAGACATGTAAAATTTGATTTTAGATATTTTACAAATTTGCCACTAACTGGACCATGTGAGCACGCATACAAAATTTAGAACTGTGTATGACTTTAACAATTTAGGTGCATCACGTTAACGATTTATGATGACAGCAAGTAGAATTCCAATTTCTAAAATGTTTAAGAAAATCAAAAGTTAAGAAAAAATGATTTCTTTCTGAACACGATTTGTACTGTGGAGCAATATCGAAATTGGAAAAATTGACGAGACTCTTGGGACTATTCTTTCGATGCCTGTTGCAGTTGGTTGTAACACATTACTGAAAGTTTTCTCTTTGACTTTTCATCCGTCATTGGTGAGATCTGGTTGTTATAATCTGAATTTTCTACGGAATGACGTCACAGATTCTCATCTTGTCACAGCTGTTTTGATAGTAGTAGCTGGAGCAATAGTAACAACACTAGCATGAGTAGTAGCTATATCAATAACATTAGCATGAGTAGTAGCTATATCAATAACATTAGCATGAGTAGTAGATATATCAATAACACTAGCATGCGTAGTAGCTACATCAATAACACTAACATGAGTAGTAGCTATATCAATAACACTATCATGAGTAGTAGCTACATCAATAACACTAACATGAGTAGTAGCTACATCAATAACACTAACATGAGTAGTAGCTATATCAATAACACTATCATGAGTAGTAGCTACATCAATAACACTAACATGAGTAGTAGCTATAGCAATAACACTAACATGAGTAGTAGCTATATCAATAACACTATCATGAGTAGTAGCTATGTCAATAACACTAACACGAGTAGTAGATATATCAACAACAACATCATGAGTAGTAGATGTATCAGCAGAACTATCACAGTATAAATAGTAGATATATAAATAACACTAGCACGAGTAGTAGCTATATCAACATCACTAGTATGAGTAGTAGATATATCAGCAGCACTATCGTAGGATGAGTAGTAGCTTTATCCACAACACTAGCACGAGTAGTAGATATTCACTACTAGCACACTTTGGTGGCACTGCAAAGATCATTTGTGTGCATTGTTGTTTAGGACACAACGCCACGTTTTAGCATCAACTTAACAGCACACACATTAAAGCACGCATGTTTCAAACATGCAGAACTATTTTAGTTTGGACGCAACACCTCGTTTTCAAGCATAACGACGAATTCGTGCAAGTAGTGAAATTCTGCTACAAAGGCATGTGTAGGAGCTACACCAACAGATCTACCATGACTAGTAACTATATCAACAATACTAGGTAAGCATAAGTAGTAGCTGTTTTAGTATCAGCAACACAAGAGCAGCGTTTGTAGTACCTATACCAACAGCTCTTGCATGAGTAGAGCGGCTATGCTAACAACACTAGCACGATTAGTATCTATATCAACACCACTAGCATGAGTAGAAGGTACATCAACAACACTAGCAAAACTAGTAGTTATATCACCAGCATGGGTAGAAACCATGTTCACAAAACTAGAGCGATAACAATGTTAGAGGCAACTAGGAGATGGAACAATATCAAGAAGCAATAGCAGCAACAGTAACAATATTATACAAGTAACAGTAGTCCTTTCAGAAAGAGAGCTTCGCTGGTTCACAAAGTAATAACAAGAGTGGTATCAATGCACACGTTCCACTTGGAACACACAGTTTCGTTAAACTAACACAACTCAAAGGGATCGTTAGATGTATTACCCGCTTGTCTTCCATTGATGTACCACTGTACAGATGGTCGTGGATTTCTGTCGATTGCCTGGCAGGTGAACATAACAGATTTGTTCTCAATAACGTTTGTAACCGACGGCACAACCAGGAACTTTGGTGGGTCTAAAATAAAAACAACCCCAACACGCTTTACCTTTGAACAGGATGCCGCGAAACATCTCATAAGGAGCTTTATTGAACAAGTTCCTTCAGTGAAGTCACGTATCCATATAAATAATGCACTGACAGAACATCTTGTGAGCTATAAACAGGAAATTGACTTTAATACATTTTACATATTGGAATCACAAATTGAATGGTGCGAATTCGTTTATTCTGGCGAGCGTGCACCTCGAGAAGCAGTGTTGCCTGCTCTCGTGGAACAAAACACCCTTATCGGCGCCTCGAGCTGACAAGGAAGAAACTTCCTCTTTGTTCAAAACGCGACTCATCTATTCCTGTATACACAAAAATATTTTAACAACGTTCATGAAGTACTCTATTTTGTCACCAGCAGCAAAATACGAGTACCGGTACTGCCTATTGTACTCTACTGGCATACGGAACACCTAGGGTACGTTTGCAGCCTGAAGTTTACCATCATAGTATTTCTGAACTGCGCACATCCAATCATGTGATTTTTAAATGGAGAATTTCAACTCAATTCCTCGAAGTCTATAAGCCCCATATTCGACCTTGTAATCGATTGTTGTCTGTGGCTAATTGAATTTTCTATACAGGTGTTCCGACGTGACTTCTAACTTTTCAAAAAGTTGTATACGACTTGTCGATAAAATAGAGCGATTACGACTATGCTCTGATTTTCGTTCGACGTGAGAGAAACCGCAGGCGACTTTTGGAAAACTGACAACACACTCAGACTGCCCTATACCAATTTCTACGAAAAGAATCGGAGTGCGGAGTACGGCATGGTTTAAGGTAATCTTTTTCCCGTGGACTACTTTTAATAGGTTCACTTGGACGGGTGACTTGTGTGACCACATTCGCTATGAAAGGAAAAGAAATGACTTTCCGATTAAGTTCCCTGTGAAAACGCTCACTTTTTGAGTTGGAATTACTACTTACGCACTTTGGTGGCGCTGCAAATATGATTGTTGTGCATTGTTGTTTAGGACACGTTGCCTCGTTTTAGCATTAATTTTAACGACGCAAACGTGAAAGAGCGCGTTTCAAACACGCAGAATAAATGTAGTTTGGACACAACACCTTGTTTACAAGCATGATAGCTAATTCGTACACGTAGTGAGTAAAAGGGTATATTTATGCACCAAATCTGTGCTGAATTATTTCACATTATAGTTTGCTTGAGATAAAAATACGATTTAAAGTTTTGTTGCCTCACGTAATGGACTGCAGAATTAACGTATCATCCCCGTTTTGAACATCACCTGACTAGCCATACTACATGATGGATGTTCGGAAATGTGCAGCAAAGAAAAACCTCGGTGATGAATTGTGGTGCTAAAAATTGCGGAGGCTCATGAACAAATATAACTGTATCTGTTGTCCCCAGACAAAGAACTTCGTTATACTCTAAGTCCCTTTTTGGAACGATTTACCAAATAGCCTGAAGGGGTGGAAGGTTTTGATGAGGTCATGAAACTGATGATGATGATGACTAATATTGTTATTATTATTGTTGTTGTTATTGTTATTATTATTATTATGTTTGCGACAGTCTCCAAGTAGTTACATTTTATCGTCACCGTCAGGTTGGCGCATGCTGTCTGGTTTGGTTCACTAATAAGAGTAGCGCAGACGGAATAGTCGCCCTTATGCCGCTCTGTGGCGTTGGTGAATCTCATCCAATTTGGACGTTCGGAGGCGTACTTGCGCTGTTCTCCGAGACCAGGAGGGAATGTCCAGTTATATGTCAGACGCGCAGAACTGGGAGAAAGTAAGCAGTATAAATCATATATAAAACTTATCACATTAACATGGATGGATCACAGAATGCAATGCAATATTCAAACAAACCTTTTGTGCTGTACATCCCCAAATTCATTGGCTTCTGAGTCACGCGATACAAATTAACACGTACAGGCTACTCTTGCGCTAATCAAAAAACTTCACAAGAACCTCCGGGTAATTTAGAAACAGGTCTGGAAGGGAGAATTCTTAAAGGATTATACCTGGTGCAAACGAGGATAAAATGCGCTTTGTATTCCATTACATTTTGGTTATATACTTTACAATGGAGTTGCCGAGAAGATACCCAATATTCCATGCACTCCCAAATGACAAAATTCCTAATCTCGACTATGCTAATACAGGTCTCAATTTTGAAAGCAGAAAGACATAGTTCACAATGCAGTACTTTGACTCGTAAAGTTTTATGAAACGCAATCGAAACGAAACCACTCCAAGCCGTTCCCGCTTTTTCAAACGTAAATAACCAAAAAATTCAACAGCAACCAGTTAAGACGTGAAACAATTGAACCTATGGCAATATATCTTTGAAAGGGGAGCTCCAGTTATTTTTACATATATTGCAATAATAAATAAAAACCGTGGTGCAATTCTGTTTTCATCAATGATCACAATAAAACGATTTCACAAACAGGTCGTGTTTTTGTGTTGTTTATGAACAGCCATTGTCTCTGCATAAGACTGCATATTTATGTACTCATAGGAAAAGCCAGAGGGCTCTGGAACGAACTTTTTCACACGATGAGAAGCATTGACAGCCTCAAGCTCCGTTGCAGTACTTAATGTCTAAACCAACAGCGCGGTTGCTGTCTGCCAAGAAAGAGCCATCAGTCGCTACCACAATAGCATTCTCACTAGCAGACAAGGCATTTGGTAAAAGCGTTGATACTCATGTTTCCAAACATTTTGTGTTTCCCTGCAAGGGTGCCTAGCCCTCTGCCTGTGGACTCAGCTAGCATCTGAGCGGTTGTCTTATAATCTAAATTCTTATTAAGAGAGACCCATAAATACTTACGTCCATGTTGTGCAGCCTGTCAACGTGTCGCCTCAAAGCGATATAAAATATTTCACGAGTTTTTATAACATCGCACGAATCAGCAAACTAATGAAAGCGACTGCGTAAAAAATAAAGTACAGGATTCGTTTATTTCGAACAAAAATATTGAACACGCATGGGTCGCTTGTCTTACCTCAGACAGAAAACTGCTTTGAAATCAAATGAAGATCCTTCTACAACCTGGATGTTGGTAGAATTGGTGGGAAATAAAACCGACAACGTGTTCAAACCGTTCATGTCTACAAAAGAAAACCGTGGTTCTATTGGTTGTAATTCGGATTTTGAAGTTTATGTTAACAGACATAATGTGAAATCAGTTTTGGGCGAAGTTACAGCAGTAAATGGGATTAAATCTGCTGTAAATCCAACCTTACAGCTACTGATGTTTGGCATTTCCATCAAGCGTCTCGTCCAACCTTCATCCATTCTTACAACTGTGGATGTCAACTTGCCCAAGAACTGGTAGATGCATTCTTGGAGCATTTTATCCGACAAAGCGACCATGACGATACTGCGGAGAACCACCTCATCATGCAGCTGGATGAAGTCTGCACGGCAACAGAACACGGTCTTGGCTTCTGACATATGCAATGATATTATGTCGAGCAAAGAAGTGCTTCATGGCCTGACGGAGTCAAGATTTCTGCCCTCAAGTCACTACCTCTTCCTACAACTGATCAATTGGTTAAATCGTACTGAAGGTATTCCCCAAGTTGGGACAGATGCTTTTCTTGGACCAGTGTCAAAACCCGGTAAAGATCACCACTCTCTCAAACGCTATTCCATAATTGTTATGAAACAAACCATTGGTAAAATCCCAGAGAAAGTAATTACTTGGCGGATTGCACATTTTATCGACCCTTCGCCACCTAGGGGACTGGGTGCATACTGCCCAAGCAGACAAACCTGGGCCAATGATGCTTCTGTGGCTGACGAAATCTGGAGGGGCTTTGAAGACAAGGAGCATACATTGTTTGTTAGCCCGAACTTGGAAGACGCGTACAACTCCGTCCATCTGCAAACTCTAGTGCTGCACCTTGGAATCTTTGCTCATTGTGTCCGCTGGGTCATGGCTTCGCTCAGCACGAGGAGGTGCATCATATTTATGAAACACCGCTCTTGAGGGGCTCAGATTGGTTCTTAACTAGTACTGGTCTACCATTGGGGCCACCACTATCACAAGTCCTTTTCAACATATACACACTCCCACTCGAAAGACCAAATCGCATTGAATTTAAGCTAGGTACTTTCGCAGATAACACCCTGGTCATTACTCAAGCCGGGTAAAATCCGTCAGATTGTCAAGACTCAACCTATTGTTGAGGGAAGACAAAATTATTGCGCACCCTCGTGGCATGAACTGCAATGCTGAAAAGTGCAAAACCCTCTCATGCACACTTTACAATCGCCTTTGTGTCCAGAACATCCAGTCTCCCGTACATGACGGCATGCACATCACTGTCTCTGGTCTCTTTTGTCATTTGGGCACCCAGTTCGATCGTCGACACAAATTCACAACCCATGTTAACAAAGTGCTCACACAAGCCAATTCACCCAGAAAGGCTCTGAGAACTGTTGCTGGACGGAAGGCTGAGGAGAGGCAAGGGTTTCTGGATTTCAGCGACGGTATGTGCTTCCATCGATATGATAAGTGTGCTCTTCATTGCTACGGCTGCAGACTGGATGTCTGGTCATGCGGTCGAGGAACAACCTACTGTCGTTGTCACTTTCAAGAAGCAGGCAAGAGAATGTCCAGAGGCGATGTGCTGAGACTCACTGTCGCCACCTATTTTAGGAAGTGAGGAAGGTATTGTGGTTGCGACTGATGTATGTCCCGGCAGGCAACAATTGCACTGGTTGGGGCTACCAGGCAATATCACTGTTGCGGAAGGATCTGGTTGCCACATCATGTACATCATCAGAACTCGCATTGAATTTGAGGCCGTGCAGGCTCTCTGAACTAGATCGGGCCCCGGGCATCTTTACAACAGACTCTATGACTGTCTTGTCAAAGATATGCTCAAACAACCTGCCATCTTACTGGCTCATTTTCCGTGTCAAGCATCTATCCTGGGCTGTGGTGTTGACATTAATATGTGCTTGGTCCTGCCGGCGTCCAAGTGAACGATAGAACGGATCACCTGGCTAGGGCATCGAATGACAACAACCCCGTTTGGCTAAACACTCTTCCACACTCAACATCAAACAGGGATTGTCAACCTATGGTGACTGGACCCACATCATGAACTCTGGAACTTTATTTTCAACCTGAGCCTCAAGTAGGTCCAGGGGCATACAAAGGCGACTGAAAAACCAACAGCTATCGGGCAACATCAGTATTGGAAGTTTGCGTATACTGCTGTCAGGATGGAAGTGTGGTGAGACGATTAGTGCTGCCGCACATTGTCTATGACTCTGTGTGCAACAGGTAATTTTACAGGTTATTTTGTTATAGCAGTGACAATACTTAGGCACCAAAACGTCTGAATAATACTATGTAGGTAACCGTCAGGAGTTCCTTATCGACAACGTGTATAATCATATAACAAAAATAACAGGTTTGCATCTCTGATATTTTCTCATGCAATTAGTTGTTGTGGGTGGAAAAGTGTCAAAATCATAGATTTTTTTTGGTCATTTTTGGCATCTCAATTTTTGTTTCCGGTGGACGTAGCAAGGCGGAGCAAGCGCTTGCTCACGATGTCCCTCCGCCTCAAGTACGTAAAGAAGAATTATCTTCAGTTTCAGCAATGAGGGTCGTTTTATTTATTTTCGTAAGTCCGGTGTTAGTTGAGACGGTCGTAATTCGAACTTAATTTGCTTACAGTTCGTTACGTGGCTCGTGAAGGCGGTTGCTAAGTCTAAATACGATAAACCGTCAATTTCACGTCAGTTACTACACTTGTGCACTTCTAAAAACGCAGCATCAATTTTGCAATAACGTGTCTGCTACAACCATCTTTGCCATGAGTATCTTTGTTACAACTGTCCTTGATACGACCGTACTTACGACCTTTAATAAAATAGACACCTGATGCAATTTAGTTATATGATGATGAGAAAGACGATGATAACAAAGGAGTGCAACATACTTCACGTTATCAATTTACCTGGTTGTTTAAAACTTGGGTACTTGTAGGTTTGAGAGATGAGTGTCTCCCCCGTATACGGGTTTGTCTGAAGGCAGCTCAGCGTTTCATTCTCGTGAACATGATCCTTTATGGGTCCAGTAGAGTTGTCCACAAACAGTAACTTCCTGGCGTTAGGTTCGGCCTTGAATTCCTCTAAAATACATGAGATGCAGAGTCACGTCAGGATCCCAAAGATAAAAATATGCAAATATAACGAGGAAATCTAAAATTGAAAATTAACGAACATGCATAATAAGATTTCAACTGTAACAATGCCATTTGTTCTTGGTGTATAGCCGTCTTCAAACATCAAATGTTTGGAGGAAGTTTAAAACAGTGCAACTAGTCAACTAGCGTTAGGTTCATGAGAGTTGCTCGGCAATTACCGCAAAAAGACCTCGAAGGCTCGAACCCACTATAAAAGTAATTTAACTATCAATATCGGCACTAATTCTGATGTAACTGACTACAATATCTGTTCGAGGGTGAAAGCATTAATTAAAATAGTAAGACGCCTTTCCCGGTCTCTTCATTGGAAACACCGTTGCACCCATTATAAAACAGACTGGAGGACTTCGGGGGGTCAAAACAGAAACTGCTAAAACGTGACGTTGATGATCCACTTGGGGTCAGTTACCTGACTGCAAAGAAATCGTGTTTAATGTATTTCGTTTTTTTCGTAAAAATTGATCTTGTTGTTAAGAGTGCATTACAATGGCGAAGGGAATGTTTTGAGAGGATTGGTTTTTGAAAAACAGTGAAAATGGTGGCGGTGGTGGAGCAGCGCTGCTCGTGTTTTACTGCTGCAGCTGGATTTTGTAGGTCAGTGCTACACTTTGCTACGTTTTTGCTCGAAAACTTGCTATGGTTAGGGCAAAAAGGTTCACGTTTAGGTGTTTTCGTTGCTTGAGTCGACATCATGGACCTAGATAAATCGACTAGTGGCACGAGCACCACTAATTAACATAAACTTACCATTAGTTAGAGTCAGGTGTATCTTGTCGCTGTCCGCCAACGATTTGTTGATTTCCCTGTACTCTGTCCTCACCACCCATCTCACTTCTTGTTGAGGTACTGACTCTATCCACTCTCCACATGACAATGACAGCGTCACACCGGGAGTGTAGTCAAGTGCATGTGCCCAAGTCGACCTGTTGTCCTTTATCTCAAACCCTGTAAAAGGAGAATTTTAATTTGAATAAAAGCAACAAATAAATTGTTGTACAGCTGAATCAACAAAAGTCCGACCACCTGGTACTCGTGACCACTAAACTATACTTGACACATCGACTCGATAAGAAATTCCAAGTCTGTGGGTAGGTAACGCGTGTGGGTTTTACACGTTTACGCGTGAACGATTGCGGGTTTTACATGTTTACGAGTGAGCGCGTACATGTTTTACATTTATTCCCGTTCAGTTTTACTCGTCAGCGCGTTTACGTTGTCTCATTTACACGTTAATCTATTTTTAACGGGTAGCTCTCACAACGAAGATAAAAACACGAGTAAGGGAGATTCGGCTGACAGACTTGAAATTCCACAGCTCGACAAATCACATCGCCTAAAATTAAGAAAACACGGTATCTTCTGTGTTCAGACCCAATTCATACATTATGTTACTCGCACCAGAGAGCAAACTCTTTGTATATACGGTTATGCCACAGATGTTTGGTTTTTATACTTCAAATTAACTAGAACGCACTTACGAATCACATCAATCTTTGCCAGGTCCGATAAGATGCCAAACTGTGAGTTATTAGCGAGGCACTGATAGAAGGCGTCGTCTGTTTTGGTCAAGTTCAAGATGACCAAAGTATGTCCTTGAGAAGTATTGTACCTTTGGTCACTTAGATCGATTTCTGTTTGTTGGCCTGTCCCAGGATATACTTTAAACCACGCGTAACTATTAAATGGAAACCACCCCCTGACATCAATAAGAAATTGTTATTCGGATCTCAGTGTTGAGTTTTGAGCTAATAGCCCTACACAAGTAGTTATCAGGGGCGGATCCAGGATTTTGAGTTAGGGGGAACAGGGCACAGTAATAACCAGAATTTCGCCANTGGCCCCCCTTGGCCCCCCTCTAAATCCGCCACTGGTTATAGGGGTAGGTTGAGATTTCGATTACGTACTAGTACTTCTACCGCGTAACTGATGTCCTTGAGCAAGTTGCACAAGCTGGATTGCTCCTGTCAACTTTTCAAATGACCAGAATACCAGATATTAGGAAAAAAAAACTGGGAATGATTGCCGCTAGTCCTTTCCCCTGATATTGGTTAGAGATAAACAAAAAATCCTGCATCTTTTTGCTTTTGTCAGGTGGAATTCCGCCATTGAAAATAAATTAAAATACCGCACCACCGACTCCACTTTCAAAAAACACCGACCAGAACCAGCTATGGTTTTTAAACAACTCTTGGTGTAAAACTGCAAACAGGCGTCATGTTCTCAATGGTAATGAGATAAAACAAGCAAAATCAAAATTAAAAAATGGCGAGAAATAAGCAAAATGCCAAAACGATCACGGTAAACTGACTGCCCTTCGTTAGTTATTCAGCAAGTTTATTTCATCTTACAATGTGTGACTAGATTATACACCACGTTATTTTCAGCGGTCTCTTGGAATAATAGTAAGCTGCTAATTATTTACGTTCCAACTGTAACGCACAATGAGCAGGAAGTACTTGCAATGATTTCATATTTTAGAGCATGATTAATTTCTAAGTCACAGTAATTGAAACCATTTCACATGTATTTTTCGATAAACGGACAAACGTTTGTCACAAAGCTCACCTTACGTTTTGGGTAGCATCAACGAAAAACTGTAACGCAACAGCCTGGCCTTTCAAAGCTGACAAACCTACAGGTTGTTGTACCACTGTCATGAAGCGACTGGAAAGAACTGCAATAGAACAAATGTAAATATTTATGTTACTTCAAAATTAAAGACACAAACTCAGTTCTCTTATGTGTTCAAGCTATCTTGTTTGAAAAAGGAACAACGTGAATGAAATTTACCTCGGAATACAAAGTTTACACCAAGTAAGAGTGAAAACAAAATAGCTCTCATTTTGTCATAGTAAATTTTTCACCCCCGTCTACCTCGCGTCGTTCACCGCACGCGGCCCCTCGTGACGTTGTCGTTGTGAGACGGTTTTATAGATCTAGGTAGTGGTTACCGAACACCGTGCTATTTAGATTGAAACTGTGTAGCCCTACCAATCTGTCAATAACACGTGCTGGCTTTGCTTGAGAGATATGTCAACCCAAAAGTTCAAAACAAAGCAGCAAAATTTTACTTTTGTAGTTGTAGCGAACGAAACTTGCCTGTGTAATTAAATAATCGTCCTCTGTTCTATTTACATGACCTTCAGAGAATTTGCCGCGGCAGTTCAAATCATAAAAATTTGCTTGACTCTTGATCACATTAGTTCCTTTCAAGCGCGCCAGTCATTAAGTCGTTTTTAGCAAAGCTCCCGATGCCAAATCATTTGCACAAAGGCCCTTGCAACTATCAAAGTTTAGGCCAAATTGTGTTCCAACGTGTTTCTACATGAAGCCTCAGGTTACGTCTCTAAGACAGGCTGGCAGTCGGCTTTTCTTTCTCGCTGAGTTGGACATATTTGTTAAGAAGAACACCGTCATTTCGTGGTAGATATGAACAGCCGAGTGACTGATGATTAGACCGCTGTTTCCTGCCTATCCCTCGTCAACAGCCACACCTGGAAAATACAGGTAAACTTGTTTCTATAGGCTCACAAGGGATGTCTGTAAATTGCAGACTGAATGCAAAAATAAACATCATCAACATTGTGATTTTGTTAATAATATATCCTTGTCATATAGAATAGTAATAGTGCATATGAATTTGTGATTAAATGGAATTGTTAAAGAGACATTTTTCGGATCATTGATTTGTTGGATAGTACAAACTTCTTGAAGTTATTAGCTTTGAAACAAAATGTGTTTTGTGATTTCATTATAAATTGCCAATTCTCGCCGTTATCTGCCAAGCAGTCGCTCAAAGCAAAGCCGGTGACTTTACTGGTAAGCGTTTTTTAAAATGCTCTTACATTTATCGAGCATGATTTGGCTCCGAGGGCAGGGCGTCATGCTTCAACCGAGGTGCCAGGTTCGATTCCGGGCCGAGACTGATCTCATAAAATCCCCCAATGTCGCCGATAATTTCCCTTCAGTGATTAGGACAATCTTTCGTTCCCATTGATTGATTTATTTATTTAACATTGATTGACCACAAAAATTGTACAATACAACACAATGAAGTATAACAAAACACTGCAAAAAACAGATACAGATATAGCCATGGGTATAAACTAATGATCAGGGCTACCAGTGTGACCAAGTAACAAGTATGATATAAAACTAAAGAAAGGCAATCGATATACAGACGACACGAAAATGTAGTACATATTTCCATCGTGGTCCGCACTATATAGTGAGTTACATGCATGTAAGGTTATCAAAAATAATAAATAGATGCATAAATGAATACATAATTTTATCTGTACATGTCTAAATAGACAAATAAAATGAACAAAAATAAAAAAAATAATCACATAAACAAGCAGACAAGGTGGGGACACGTACAAGGACGCTCCAGTAGAGAAATCGAGTTCAAGCTAAAAAGTTCCGTAATCAAACTCGACTTTCATTTTGATATCATTGAACCGTGTATTCATCTACGTACGTTAATCAGAAAGTACTAGGCCACAAAATCAAATTGAAGTCATTTTTGTCCAGCTCAAAAATAAGTAGAACAAAAATAAAATGTAAAACTAAATTTTAGTCTGAGCATGACCTCAGAAATGTTAATTCTTGTTCCATTTAAAGTACAAATGACCTTCATTCCTTTGCCTACACTCCTTCCGTTTGTTCACAAGAAAAACGCGCGCTCGATACTGACCTAAGTAGTAATACTCAGAAGAGCTCAAGTTGTTTATCAGAGTTAAGTTTTGATAGTATCCAGCTCCAGTCGGCAATCGATCGTCATGGTGCATTAATTTCTACAATGCCACACAGAAAAGAATATAAAACAAGGACAACTGGCCATTCTTGTAGCGATCGATCATGGCTATCAGACTGACTCCCACTAACAGCTAGTTGGAAACGTTTCGGACATTGGTAGATTTTGATCCAAGCTTATCTAGAGCTAGCTTCACCCAAAAACCTTCGTGGACCGAAACAAGTTTTGCAATCGAAAAATGAGGTGCACCAATATACAGTTTGAAAAGTCGCCTACACAGTTAGCCAACACGCCTCTTATGTTCATTGTGGGTGACACGGAGATCTCACGTCGCCCAAGGCGCAGTTCTCCATCTGGTTCGATTTCAAGTGATCATCATCTCCAGGTCCCCTTCTGGATCAGTAACGCCAAATGTCATCCGCCAGTACGGACGCGTAATAATACTAACAATAATTATTCATTTCAGGATATCTGTAGTAAAACGGTCCCTAGGTTATGATGGTACTAGGCTAAGGCATAGCGTAGTAATATTGAGAATGAAACCACTCTTTGCTGTAACAACGTTATCCTTGGCTTTATCAAACGTCTTTGGGTCATTTTAGGACGCTATTGGATGCAACTGAAGAACAGGAAGAAGATTCAGGATCACCTCGGGACTGCCAAATCTCTTTCCGTGCCAATCGAAAATTCAGTGGTAAAGCGAGGGTCTCGAGCGTCCGGCCGCAACAATACAGAATAGCCCCATTGGCATGTCTTTCACAAAAGAAGGTTTGTGTTTCAATCTATACGCCTAAACTACAATAAATTCTCAATAGGGTCGTCGTGGATTACACAGCGACATTCAAATCTCGCTGCATTTACCCACAATGCCACAAACATCCGTCAGGCACATTTGCTGCCTTGTTTTTGTGCCACTAGTGTCACATGATGCTTGTTTTTGTCTGATTCTTTATAGGCCTATAAGTTTTTTCGGTTGCATTACTCTATTCGTCCTTCCAATGCCAAAGAAGTATTATTTCTGTGCTGTGGGCTTCGGCAACTCCGACGTGAACAAGTTTGATCTCGAACTGGACAAATACCCGTGGATGCGTGATGTGAAATTCTTCGCCTTCCCCACATCAATGAGAAACAACAAAAATGTGCCTGATTTACAAAACTAGTAGGTCACCCGCTTTCTCATCTCCAGGACAAAGAAGAGCTCTATGGCCGTGTAATCCAGGATGACCCTATAGTATTACAAGTGTCACCCAAAAATAAGATGTATCTTTCAATTCCGTATCAAACGCCCTCAGTTGGCGCGTAAGCTGACTGACATTGGATCATACGTCATCACTGACCAGACAACAACGTCTTACTGGTTAAACAGAAATAGGACGGCACTTCACATGCTTAGGAAGTTTTCGAGTCAACTCTGATAAATCCAAATGACTCGTCACGAGGTGGCGCTAAGCGCGTTCCATACGTTCATGTCACCAGCCGTAGATACGATAGAAGCTCGTTATTGAATTATCAGGGTCCGGGATCTTATTTTGTACTGAAAATCGAGCTCGAGGGCCCGTTCCAAGAAACTGACTTAAGTTCATTTTTATGAGGGGCGGAAAGGGCAAAAATTGTGAAAAAAGAAAACCAACCCTGTTTTGTAAATTCAACTCCATTTAATAAATTCAAAATATGATTAAATTCTATTTTGTAGATTTAATAGTGCTTAAAATCATTCATGTTTTGTAAATTTGATTCTATGTAAAACAACCCTGTTTAGAAGCGAACTTATTCCGAGCGTGTTTTATAAAATCGACCCTGTTTTGTCAAACCTGTCGGCGATTCATAAAACTGACACTGTTACAAAAATCGATCGTGTTTTATAAATCGAGTCTGTTATGAAAGGCTGAGGCCCATAGCAGTAATAACGCCGCTCCTTCCAAGTTAGGCAGATCCAAAAGCCTTCGAGACAAATGCTCAAGCTTGTACATATTTCCATCATAGAAATCGTCTGCAATAATCTGTTCTTGAATTTTTTTAATCTCATTAACAACGAGCGCCAAGCTGAGCTCAGCCATTTTCAGTCACGTGATAAACTAGTATCACTTACCACCGACAGGATTTGCAAAATAGAATCTACGAAACAGGATAATTCTCTTTTTAAAGACGATCGATTTTACACGCTCAGTCTACGAATATTGACTAATTATCCGTTACGAGACTGAATTAATGCGTGTAGCATGAACCTTAACAGAAGCATCTGACTAAATAAAACACTGAATCTTCTAAATAGGGTTATTTTATTGAGTTAAATTGAATTTTCGAATTAAGATGAGTTATCAAACAGGATTGATTTTTATTTTAAATTGGGTCGAATTATTTTAATAGAATTGAATTTAAAGACATTTTTAATAAGATTGAATTTATTAAATAGGATTGAACTTACAAAACGTGCAGAGTTGATTTCCTTTTCCCCCAATTTTCGCCCTTTCTGCCCCTCATAAATTTTGGCTTACGTCTAAGATTTGTCTCAATTTCCAAACTTTGAAACTTCCACATCCGTTAAGTTAGTCTAGCTTAAGACAAAACCTAAGTGAAAAACCTAAGTGAAACTGCAGATCAATTTCTTCGAACAGACTTTAGACAACTTGAAGTTTTATCTTAAAAATGGCTATCATTTAAGATTTGCTTAGGTGAGCTCTTGAACGGTAACTCAACTTATTTACATTTCGTACAATATGTTAAAACATCACGTTGATCTCACTGACGTCATAGCCTAAATTGCTCAAGCTTTAACTGACCTTCGTCTGCGTCATGCAAGAATCTTCAATTAGTTCAAACAGTTATGGACTACATCTGCTCACCTTGATGTTCCATTTAACAAGTCCTGCTACTAGCCGTATCTACAAACTAGTCCGGCAGATGAATAGAAACTATTGTTTCCAGTGGTCCTTTCCAGCCGTAGTTGTCTCACAATGACTCATGGTGGCGCAAAAAGACTACTCCTAGTGTCATTGACATGCCTGCATTTGAGCATTTAAAACGTACTTTCTTGCCAGGACTATTTAGATAGACCGGTCAATACGTTCAGAATAACAAAATATCCGTTCGCGGAAACCTTCAAAGCAGCTATACCCCCGTTCCGTCAAAGAAACTCTCGACACGGACTACTTGGAGTTATAAACTTGGTCTAAACTAACTCTGTACTCAGACGAGAAGTCGTTTGTGCCCCTGTAAAACTTACAGTGTTATTTCTCGAGACCATTCTTGGCGAATAAAATGACACACCGTGACAAACCAGTAAGCGTATCCTGATTTTAAGCAGTAGGCCTATTTTGACTAAGAAAGAATTTGAGACCAACTTCATAACAGCAAATCAAAGCTTAGTTTTCGTTACGGGACGACAGGCACTTTGACATTGACGCTTTCTTTTATCCCACCCCCTTTTTGAAAGTCGACTAGTAAGCGAAGCTGGTTGCACGCATGTGTGCTATATTTATAACTGACATTTACTAGACAATAGCATGTTCAATGTCTACAGTCACGCAGGTTTTTCAAGCAACACTGTTAAAATAAGACATTCAAATGCATAAAAAATTTACAAAATGACATTCGCTATTTTTGCGATATTGATCATTATTTGATACAAAACGAAAAAAAATCAATTCTACTAATTTGCAATTAGAATTGAAAAACACCTCACACTTAGTCAAGCCAAGCTATTTGTACAAACTCGCTTTTATAAAGAATCCTAGATGGAATGTAGGATAAATACGAGACACGATGTTTATACCCGCGTGCTATCATGTCGAGAGTCATAATATGCTAAAGTATTTGAACGAGGGCGAACATTTTACGTGTCATCACGCAATAACATAAAGCTCTACTTACCTTAGGGAGACTTACTTTGAAATGAACAAACGTTAAAGCAAAAAATAACTCATTGTAACAACTATCTGGATACTCAGGGCGTTACTGTTTTACTCAAAACATTACCATACAGACGCCTGCAGCGTCTGCTTAAAAGGAAATTAACCCCAGTTTTGGTGAATTCAACCAATCCTCGTGCTGTCCCGTGCACCATTAACGTCCATTTGAGTTATAAAAGCTGGATTCAACAAACACATAGTGTGTCATAAAATGTATATTATTGTTCTTTGTGGATGGTCCTTCCTTACAGTTGATGTGTAACTCGACTAGTGCGTAGGCCACGCCTTCCCGTTTTAAAAGACTACTTGTTAGGAATTCTCCACTGTTGAGACGAGGGTTACAAATCATAGTTTTAGAGAGCTGAATAGGAAAGTCGTTGTTCTCATCTGTTACTTAGGCCAAAAGCGAGTTCAATATCCTTTTCACTTGTAACAATTCACAAATGGTGTTTTTAAGAACTACTACCTCGAGCTCTGTAAACATCTTCGTATTTGTTTGTTTTCCGTGACCTGATATGAATCCATTACGCAACTGATTTCATCGATCCATAACGAGTCCAGAATTTGTTTTCTGCCACCGGCATACTAATTGCCTTTCTTTTAAACAAGGTTTCAAATTGAAATCTTTTCCCATTGAAAACCAGTAACTAGGCTATTAATATTACATGAGCGTTCACACGTGTGTTGGTAGTGCGATATGAGAGTTCGATTGACGATATGCCTAAGCTCTCCTGGGGGCTTGGTAAACATACTTTATCATGGTGAAATTGCGCGTGCACATTCTGTTTCACAACTAGTAACTATTCCATTTTTAGGAATTAATGTTAAGTATTTAAACGGCGAATCCTGTGCTTTGTTAAACGTATGCATTTGTCGAAAAGTAATTCAACTGGCTGAAACAAGGTCAGATAACATATTTAAGTTTCCATGGTTGTACAATGTCTAGGGATTGTTCTCGTCAAAAGATCACGGAAGATGGCACAAAATCACGAGAGTGAAAGGCGAGTGTTTTGCTAGTGTGGCCGAGAGTTTACTAGCGTAACTCAGCAAAATGCTTGAATTATGGGCCAGAATCAATTCATTATGAGATACAATTCATTGTTTCCGTTTCATAAGCGAAATTTTCTCATCGCAAGTTCAAGGCTAATGTCTTAGTCTAAGATGGCAGCCCATAAATGCATGCAAACGACTAACGATTAATTATTTAGATTTTTAAAAACTACTTTATTCTACAGTCAGTTGTAGCGCCGTCGATACGCTTAAAAGTAACAAAACTTATCTCCCCATATGTCCTTGGGTGAAATGCCGAAATGTCAGCAAATGTTAGTGGGACGAATATACGACAAATGTGGCTAAAATACTTCATTAGGATTCACAGAACAGTTTTCTCTTGGTTTTTGTTTAGCGGAACACACACCTTTTCTTCACACTGTTGAAAATCGTACGCAAAGAATGAGCCATTTCACATCAAAAGCCCTACAAAAGCAAAAAAACTTTATTCTGTCTTGTATTTGTGGTCTTTCAATCCAAAGGCGCAGAAACACAGAATTGTCATTTTTCACCACACAACCACAACTTCATTGTTTAATTCACACAACCACAACTTCATTGTTTAATTGCGACAAAAGCCAACATTAGACTCTGAAAGCAAATTTCCTACAAATTCTAAAAATTTTGTTCAAAAGTGCTGTCAACCAAGTATTTTTTACAGTCTGTACACAGCAATGCACAAATGCAAGAGGGTTCGCCATCTTGAGGAAGAGGGTAACTATTGACGAGCAAGTGATCTTTTCTCATTCCCAATATCTTCGCAAATACAAAACAAAAACAGATTCACTGAGTCTACTATGCAAAGCCTACCTCAAAATCCCCCGAAACCTGGCCTACCCTAGAATTTAAGCTTTTGGTACTGCAAATTGCTCCAGTTTAACTGTTCAATGCCACCTTATCGGAGGATTCCGACATTAATCGGCTAAAGACGAACGCAAATCCGATAGACGGCGTTCAGAAGAAGATATTTCGCTGTAGAAGAATGTAGTGCTGACACTAGTTGACCTCTTGTGTGTGGGGGGACATGATAATTGTACTTTAATCACAGTTAAATAATGACTAACATTTTCGACAACTTTTGCCAATGAAGATAAAATGGTCGAGCGTGCAATAAGTAGTTTAAACCGTCTGTAGTTTGTTTTTATCTTGGTTTGAAATTGCCGATTTTTCGACCCCGAAAGCCGAGTGGCTTTACTAACAAGTCTGGTCANACAGTTATTATTATACAGTTGGTAGGAGTAAAAATACATGTCTTATGAAAGAAAAAAGCACACACTGTTCAATTTTTGATTTTATACTAATTTGCGATTGGCTGTGTCATGTTACCATGCCTTTGTATTGCAACTTGGAGAAAGATGAGTCACGTTCAAAACGAACGATATCGTTTTTGATAACTCAACTTTATATTTTTTTAGTAAAAATCACGATACAGAACATACATGAATGTATTAACAACTACACGAAACCATTCTAACAGCCAATTCTGAGATGTGATGTTCCCCCCAAAGCGACCAAAAAGAAAATATCTCTCAAATATCGGCAAACGAAAAACTCGGTTACATTGGTGGTGATCGGGGAAACGGAGGGGGGGGGGGTGGAACCTAGCGGGAAAGTTGTTATATTGTTTTCCCATGCGACTAAATAACGGAACCCTCTTTCTACGCAGAACAGAGCACATAGGCTTAATCTGATTACTGTCTTGCATTTTTATTTTCTTTGTGGCTTAAACTAAATTTCTTATCTGCGGAAAACTTAAAATGTATAATCAAGATGTAGATCAGGAATATGTTTGTTTTTTCCAAGTGTGTGGCCGATTTGACCTTTTTCTGAGTCGCGCTCATTTTCTGACACTCGGCAGAAACTGCTTAATGGAGTAAATCATAGTAACCGGTTATAATTAATTTAAGACGTGCCAAAATTAGATTGCTGGAAATTTCTGTTTTGCTCCACACGACGATTCATTACCTCCCGATGGAAACCTACATGATTACATTAACTCTGTTTGTAAATACGACCCCGGTGACCGCCAGAAAGCAACGTTTGAAAAATCCCTAATTAACAAGATCGATAGTCGAACATCTAAGTTGAACAGGCTAATAGACAAATTTCACAGTTAATCAAGTGCCTTTCTTAATTCACGCTCTTCTGTGAATTACCATGTGTGGGAGCTTTGCTCGCGGGTGTTCACATTAACTCCAGTCACGGAAAATATGCAATCATGGTACGGGGTGCTAGTCTTCGTACTCGAAAAGGAACTCGAAATTATATTTTTTGGCGTTTTCTGTTCTACTTTTAGGCAAACTCAAATAAGTGACTGCTAGTCTCTGCTCAAGTACATTATGATTTATGCGTACGAGTTTCTAGTCCAAATTCACACTAGATGACCCTTATATTCGAGCAACAACCTCGAGCAAAAACTTAACATTTCGCGTAAAAACTGTTGTTCAAACTTGAAAATTTAGTGTTAATGGTAGGGGCATCGAGAGCAAACTAGGATTAAAGAGTTATCTACGTATTCCATTATTACTTCTGTTTATGCAAATAAACTTATTTACAGCACAAAAAATATTTACGTAATCTATTATGTGCTCGAGCATAGAATATGCCAAAAACAATTTCGAGTTTGATTTCCAATGAAAACATTAGACCCTGGATCCTATTTACCAGGTTTGGAATGGTGAAATATATAATTAAATGAGGGAATACATAACAGGGAAGGTATGTGGAACGAACATTTCCTTTTACATTTCAAAACTGCAATAGTAATAGCCAAAGCAAAGAACAGAGTTTCAGTTCAATACAATAAGTACAGTACTGTTCAATACTCTATCGTTAAGTGCCGTAGTGTTCAGCTCTGTAGCTACAAGGTAGCACAGCTACACAATAATATTTAGTTCCACAAAATAGGAACAACTAGTACAGTACGGCAGGCCAACGTTGAGTGACATGTAGTAAAGTGCGTTGTTCAACGTGCAGTCCAGTGCGGTGGAGGGCGGTGCAAGGCGGTGCAATGCTGTAGAGTACAATGCATACTGTGCAGTGCAGAGTATTACAATGGGTAGAGTACCGTGCAGTGTATTACATACATTCATTACAATTCAATACCGTACAACAGAGTACCGTACAATGAAGCGCAGTGCACTACAGTGCGTGCAGTGCAGTGTTGTTAAGTTATATACAGTGCAGTACAGTGCTGTCGTATGTATAGAAGTGCTGTGCGCTGCAGCGCAGGCCAGTAAAGTACTGCAACAAACAGACCGGCACATTTCATCTCTTTGTAACGTGAAATCCGTAGCAAGATATCATTTGTCATTAACAAACGCACATTTTTATTGAAAATTGATAAAAACAACTTCCATATGAAGCAAAGTTTGGTTTTAGTGTGGAAGAGCGATTCATTTGTTGAGTTTACAAGTCAGGAAGCTGAATCTGTAATATATTGATATCATTGATGAGACTGCGTTTACCTATTGATGTTGCGTAAAATTGAGCGATGGCTTGTGAAGATCTGTTGAATAATATTTGAGCCACTGACATCAAGGATCAACTGAATCTCCTTCAATACAAGTATAACTCCAACAAGTTACAAAACACGTGTACGAAAACTACAGTTTGGGAAGGAGTGCTGCGTGCACCTGGAAGTTGGAACCATCGTTATTTACATCTCAGCGCAACCATGATTTATTTACTCACTTTTTTCAAAATGTAATAAAAGATACCGAGATTGAAGTGAAAAGTAGACAACATTTATTAAGTTCGTGAACGATGTACTCAGTATAAATTAAACGACGGTATCAAAATGCTCATTTTCATTTCTTTGGGACTTGTCGCTTACCATTTCTTTGTGATCCACTGTGTTTTTTGTACGTAAATGTTGACTTTGGTACAATTCAAACGCCTGTATATCGTAATGAAATGAATATCAAATGTGTCTTGGGTGGCCGATTGTTTCAAAAACACTTTGCATTGAGGCTACAATGGCACTTTGGAGATTGCACAGGGTAAACGATATCTTATCTAACACACCATTGATACATGCTACAACGACCAATTCCTCTTATTTGTAATGTGAAAAACTTCGATTGTCCATTTTTCTCAGAACTCCTTGCATCCAAACAATATAGGCTATGTTTACTTTATTGACTTTTGCAAACTGCAGAACCATGTAAACTAGATAACGTCTCCGAATACATGCCGCGGAGATGGATTTTTTAACCTCCTACTGCGACAGGATACCTCAGCATGGAGCCGCAAAGCGTTAAGATTCATTGGTGTCTTGGGCTTATCGTTCACATTTATCCGCTGTTATTGTGAGTTTTAAATTAACAGGTCCAGAGTGATCGATACGAACTGTTATTTTCAATGAGTGCAGTTTGTCAGCGTTCGTCTTGCGCGTCACGGAAGTCTACTCTGACGGTGGCACAGTCCTGTGCAGAGGACGGCGGACAACACTGGGCCTTTCTTTTACTGACGTTCACTGTGGCTATACACGATCTTTTTAATACTCGCTTACTAATTAATTAATGAAAAGCCCTGATATCGATTACCTTTAATTAGGTAGAACGATTTTTACACCGGTAATATGTTCACTTTGTGGAATATCAAGACGCCCGTGTAGTAACTCATACATGAACACGTAGGTAAGCCAGGTTTGCAAACACGCCGGGGCTGCAGAACTTGAAAGTTCAGGTGGAAGATGTCGAAAACATTTGTTCGGTGAAACACATCGCACCATCTTGAAACCAGATTGGCAGACTTTTATAGGTACGTTGATTACTTTAATTTGATATCTTAATACGCCTTAAGTGATTCATTAACTGTCTGATACAAAATAGCTTTAGCTACCGTTGCACAATTTGCTCACGAGTGTTTATGCATTGAGTGCTTCAGAAATTGTTCATTCAGAAAATAAATACAATGTTCTTTGCTATAGCGTTCTTAAATATAAAGGTCGTTGAACTTACACAGATGAATTTTTGGTCTTACCAAAATATTAGAAATTTAGATTATTCATAAGCGACATGTAACAGTAGAGTTTTGGAAATCTCAGGGATCCCTGGTTTCCTTGAAGGCGATATCAAAATGAAATAGTAAAGAGCAAGTATTTTTTTTAAGTCATTATCATAAAATAGTTACTACGGAACCATTTTATTGAAAGGTTTCAAACATCTGTCTCTCGGTGTAGGCAGGACTCCATCATATATTATATCGGCCTATTGTGCATTGAAAATGGATTATTCGTAGGATTTGTACGTTCTAATCACTGCAAATCTCGAGTCTAGTTCGATATTGAAATCAGACAGGTCTTGCATTTATTGTGCAATGGGCACTGCTTTCGGATTGAATATTTTAACGACATTTCATGACTCACTTCAGTGGAATAAAATGCTCGTATTTATAAAACAGAATCTTTCAAAGAGTGAATACAGTAAACGTGTTGATGTAATATCGTGAAGCTGACGAACCGTTTTTATCGTTGCTAAATAATGCCAACTTTGTAATAGATAACGAGACTTGTATACATCTCTTGTCAATGTTTGTGAACCTAAACACACTGTTTTGTTGTGTATCGATTGATGCTGTAACAAGGATCCATGTTGTTTTCTTCTGCTTCAGTACGTGGAGGTCGAAATAACTGTGAGGGAATGGGAGATGTGCCTTTTTAAAGAAATCATGCCAAATTCAGTCTAAGAATTTAATTTTGTTACGATCAAATGAAAAATGTTTAAACATAAAATATGCTATAGTTGGGGTATTTGCCATGAGAGCACATCCAGACGTTAGACACACTGGTATATTGTACTCCACGTCTTAATACTTTGGTTAATTTGGTCAAATTCGCATCACCTTGATTTTGACTAACAGTTAGCTTGCTCTTCAACGGATCAATAAACCTTGTTATTTCTGAAACCGTAAGTTTAATCAGTTGACTTTAACTATATCACCACGATGAAAAATCAAATCTGAAGCAACAACACAAGATGGTGTAAAATAGATCACATTCTCCGTTCATTCATCATCTTTTGATTAAGAACGTGCAAACTTTGCATGTTATAATTTTCCCATTTTAACTCTACATTTACGTTAGTGACCATAAATAAAAGACTATCAAACAACGTTATCTATATCTTGAAATGGTGTTATTTCAGGCTTCATTTGGCAGAACGAATAATTGCAATGTGACATGCTCATTTCAAATATTTCAATGTCTACGCCCAAGTTTCTGCCCTTCTGTAATAAGAGGAAAATGGGACTGCTGTACTTTTCGTCGTGCAATTATTTAGTTTTTACGTTGCATTGCCTCCTTACGAAATCCCCTGGGCTGAGGTAATCCATTGTGAGTGAAAAGTTCAGTGGATTCCAGTTGATCATGGATCCACGAGACCCAGTGGAAACATTCTCCGGAAGAGTTAATAGGCCGAAGCCGATTTTCCCTTCATTGGTTTTCAAGGTTTCTAAACTACACGTCTAACGGATTGCAAAACACCGTGTCGGTAGCAAAAAGCACGACCAAGGTATCTGCAAACACCGTTCATATAGTATCGGACTCATAAAACACGACTCATTCACCCCCCCAAAAAATAAGAAACACGGGTACGGACTCACATTTACTTAGAAACACGACACACGGACTGTCAAACACGGTTCACTTCATGGCGAATTTACGTTCACCCCGTACTCATCAACTTCCCGAGTAAGTAGCACAAACTAATGTCTATTACTACGCACTAAGGGAATTTATCAACCTTCATGTATTTGGCAACACCTTTGCCTAAAATGTCATTTTAGTGCAGTAATACAATTTGAGCTAAACTTTCACAAGAGACACAAATTTTATGCCATGCTTTAAGCCATTTCAAAATAATGATCTTTTTTCACTGAGCATTAACTTAATGGTAAACAGGTCACAAACATCAACATGGCGAGCATCGATCTGACACCACCGAGTCCTTTACGCAGGAGTTATATTCTACTTTACAAAAAAGATATTGGACGCCAATACACTTTAGAACAAACAAGCATTTTAAATAATGTTTAAGGTTTCTAATTCACAACAATTACATCACACCATAGACACAAGTATGATCAAAATTATATTTAATCTCGCATCTATTAGACTTACACAGCTGTCGAGCCCGATTCTACATTTTATCCGTTAGCCGTGTAGCTTAGGTAACCCGGTTTTTGCACTGCTCGACCACACAAATACGTCATACCATCCTCCTCCACAGGGTGGCGCTCACATAACAACGTGAGCGCGAGGCCCATCGAGGATGACTTGACACTGACTTTCAACATTCCCTCGATTCCTAACATAGGCTTCCGGTAAAAGTTAACTAAAATCGAGACGACAACTTCTTGTCTCGTTATTGGGCGCTACGAAAATGGACGACGCGAGCGGCGTGTAGTGCTGATCAAAAACGGCGCGAAAAAGAGCGGAAGCGCTTTAGGAGTAACCTCTCTAAAATAAGCACTTGGAACGAAATGGAGCGCTTGACTGCCACCCGAGATGAGTTTGGGGACGTCGAGGTCCATTGGCGAACCCGTTTTTTTTTTCGAAAGTGAAAGCAAAGAAAGAAAGATGCATTCACGTAAGAAAATCGAAGTATTTTCGCTGAAAAAGCTCCGAAAAACTGTACTTCTTTTCAGATTTACACATACTTCACTGTCACCGATTATGTGACTCATTATATCAACAAAAAGTCTTTTTGATCAAGTAAAAAGGAAAAAATCGCCTGAGTTACTTCGGTGTTACTTCGCCTGATTTACTCCGGTGGTCCGTAGAAAAACATTGATTTGTCGTGCTAGATGGCATTGGGAAAATTGTGCCACTCAATATTTTCGCACCAAAACCCTCCTTACTTTGTACAAAGAATACTCGGTGAACAAAAATGAAAAGATATACTAATTGACATTGGTATCTGCACAATTGGCCATAAATGGCATTAACTAGTAGTCTTATGTTTTAACCCGACAGTTACCAAGTAACGGCGATCTATAGCTCTCAACATTTTCTTGTGATCACAGTGTCTGATCTGTAACATTCAATCTCAGTAAATAGTTAATAAAGACATAGAAACTCAACAAAGACTGACATTTGAGTAGGCCGTTTACACTGATGGTAAATTTCTCATGGAGAGAAACCTAACCGCGTGTAGGGCGGAAAAATAGCTCCAGTAAGATGAAACAAATGAGTAATACCAACTTGTGTAGCGGAAAGCAGTGTATGCTTTGCCGTCTCCTAAGGTGGAATCAGATAAAAATTTAACAAATCAGATCCTTATAAACGGAAATGTTCTGTTAATTGGTATTAAATCAACGGAAATGGGTGAAATGTACTATTCTGCTTATAAGTACATCATGTGATATGAAATGGAAACAATGTCTTTCAAGGTTATGTAGGACCTTATTGAGAAGTTGGTGCATTTAGGATTTCAATAAAAGTATATATTTTCTGAAAGTAGAAAGTCTGCAGAATTTGACCTTTGACTTTCTACCAATCTGTTATTAATGGGGTCGCGTGAACATATCTTTTTAGTAAATTTAGCAAAACAGATAGGCCTATTGATAACATGATATACATGTAAGTATTCAAAGTGCTATATCAAAAACGCTGTTACAGTTTTCGAAAATGTCGCTTGATTTTTGTTTATGCAATTTTAAACAGTTTTTATGAAATTTATTAAAAGTCCTATTTTTGATGCCCCCTATGCACAAGTAGAACGTTTAAAAAACAATTCCTAACAGGGTTTCTGAGAATTGTGCATAAACCGTATTATTTGAAAGTTTCAAATGAACGCGACCAGCCATTTCTGAGAATACGATGTTCCGAAGTCAACCAAATCTGGCCTATGATTTTTCTAGGGCTTTACATAACTTTCAGGAGTGCTTTTTGATTACCTTGCGATCTTTTTTACTTCTAGATAACGTAATGCTATGTAACGTCTCTCGGGTCAGAAGTGATCGCGGTCATTAAAATTCACACTGAGCCCATGACTACATTGCTGGGACATTATGAATTCCAAGTTTTGCTAAAGAACTTTCGAAGAGTGTAATATTTACCCGATAGGCGTTCTAAATCAAAAGTAGGTTTTTGGGATGGGAGGTGGGTTTATGGCCGAGTTGAGAGTCCAAGGTCGGATGATTGAATAAAGTGCCAATTATGGCCTTTTTGTTATGGGCATTTATTTAGCTATTTAAAATGCTTTTTGGAAGAATGACGCCCATGTAAATGTAAATGTGACGCAAAAATACATCTGGGGTTAGCTGGAGCTCCTTGATCACAGGGTTTGCTTGAACGTTCACACGATCGAATGTTGTGCATCTTTAAGGTGAACGCCGGTGAGCAACTTGGTGCAGTCGACAATTCACAAGATAAAACATACAGAAGAAGCCACGGGCAATTGGACAGCAATTACATTAATACTGGCTCTGGTTTATAGACAAACAGAGAGTGAGATCCGCGCCGTGTAAACCAGGCAGCTGAGGACTAGGCTATACAGTTGAGCTAGTTCGATTACTAATAAGCCAAACAGTCCGGTGCCTCAATAGCAAGTCGCCGTCAATATTTACTCGTCCGACTTGTATGCACCGAGTAAATATATGGAATCGTACAAAGACAGGGCTTCCATGCATACACATAACTCATCTTCGTCATCAACATCATCGTCATCATTATCACCATCGCCATCAACCTCATCGTCATCTTGTTAATCGTGATTATCATCATCATGATCACCATATACAATTACCATCGTCGTCATCGTAATCACCATCGCTGTCCCGATCAACACCTGTCCCCATTGTGGTCGTCATGCACGTCGTCATGGTCACTGTCGCAAGTGTGTTCATAATTTAACTTTTAATAGTTATTGAATGATACCTGCACTGCCAAAAACTGTTGCCATACGAGGTTAGCCATCTAAAAACGACGTTTTAGGTATCCACACCATTTGAATGTACCCAAGGACAAGTTATACGGCCAGTTGAAGTCTAGGATAGGATGCCAGGCATTCTCAACGTCCACCACCACCTCTTCCCTTCTCTCCCGCGGTCTTCACGGCCTCCCCGACCTTCTCCTAACACGACCTCTACCTTCCAGGGGCTCCCCATCCCCCCTGCCAATGCCTCCCTCAGGCTTCCACCTTCCCCTTCCCCTCTACCGCTCCACCGCCCCCTTCCTTACTTCACTTCCCCTTTTGACGTACATCTCCGCATCTAAAGAATTTTTCAAATTTAATTTCCACCTGAACTGTGGCTTTGCGTCTCTAGTAGATATTGGATTTCTAATTAGCCATTAGATTTTTTAACGATTTATATTAAATGAAAATCTTGATGATTCACACAAGGTCAAGACGAAATCGCCAACTTCAAACTGGAAAAAATTACAATAAGCTAGCAGTGGCCAATCTTGCCGATGAACCAATCAATGAACTCTGATTGGTCCATTCTCGGATCACGTGTAATTATGAACTCTATCAACTCGCCATATTAAAAAAAGAAAACATAGGGTTTCGCCAAACCTTAAACCAAAGCAATGGTTGTAAAAAAACGACCCTTTACAGATTTAATATAACTCCGGCTGAACTTGATATCAGCCCCGTTGATATTTGGCATGGGTTCCATCTAGGATAAGTTCGATTTAAAGCTATATCAATGCTGATCGTAACCGCTCTATCGTCTGTACATGGAGAGACGTAGTTCAATGAAATATTCAGTGATCGTATTTGCAAAGAAGTTTACGCTTCGGTGGAGTGTACTGTATTAGATTTGTTGTTATCGTAACAAGAAATAGAATTGTCTTATCACGTAGACTGGTATCAATGTGGAGATCCGTTTATCCATTGAATATCAATTTTACTATAAAGAATATGGACACGTGCATACTGAAACCATGTGAGTCACCCATGTGAATGTAGTTTACAGCGAGCTTGATTCTTGTGTGTATTCAATCACTGTTGATTTATTTTTGATCAAGTAGTTGAGGGTGCACTAGGGAACGACGTTCACTGACGAAAACACGAGTGTGCAGTATCTATATATATATATCCCCGCTTATATATAGTGACCCAGGGTCTGACCTGCAGCTGTCTTGAATTAGTTACCTGTCGACTATGTTACCTGAGTTTTCCGATTTGTGTGACGATTCGTGTCATTGGTGGAGAAAAAGTAAACAGTGTACTTAGAAAACAAACTGCTTTGTGTGTCGTACACAGCTGTACTATTCACCGCTATTGAATGTTGGGTTTAATATGAAAATATTCAATTGGTAACAAGACAATTTTGTTTGAACACAAAACCTAAACACGTCATTGTATTGGCAGTGCATTCAGTATACACAAGTCCAGTGACTAAATAAAGAACGTACCGACTGACGAGGAACAACGAACAGGTTATGTCAGACACGATGTGCTCGTGTTCGATAGTGCACTGGGCTTGCTGAGGAAGAGTGGTGTAAACGGACCCAAGATTATGTATTGTGTTGCTTTGACTTTGGAGCTTTTTAAGTTCGCGGGGAATTCTCCGTCGATATAAAATACAGGGAATGTTGCACAGTTCTTGTATAAGTGAATATGAAGTCGCGTAACTGTTCAATCGAAGATCATTTGAGGCGTGAGAAATTATTGAATCGTGCAGTAAGGTAAGATTTCATCACGTAATATTGCTTAACGTATAACGTCAAGGATTTCCTTCTATATACAACTAATCTCAGAGCCGGAATAGCCGACAGTCAAGCTTGGACTTAGGATAGCGTACGTGCGATTATACATTATTGATGTGATGTCATTAATATACAACAGTCTCTTCTTTTCGCATTGGTTCTAGTGCCAGCACGTGGAAATCGCAAACGTGACGAATCGTAGTTAGTAAATTCAAATGCGGATTTTATATATACGATGAATTATTATTCCACCTGCTTTCAGTAGATCAAGTCGGATTGCTACCGGTAGGCCTAATGTCACAAACAATTTTTTTTAACTGCAAACCTATGAGATAGAATGAGACATGTAGCGTCTGTCGTGGAAACAAACCTTGGGTATTATATTTCCTTTCAAAGAACAAAAGATTATCACTCTTGCGCTCAACCACTGTTGTGTACTAAAATGAAACCAGCAATCCGAAAAGCTGAGATTATGTTAGGCTAACCGCACCAGAGGGCATTGTTTCCGCATTTCCGGTTATTGTGATTTGTAAGCACACCTGCATGACCAGCTCACTGTACTCGAACACAAACTTGCAAAGTTTGCAGTTCTTATGCTTTAAAACATTTGATGGGTTTTACATACTTCAAATCAATGGTTATGTAAATATCGATAATGACAAAATCTGGTGTAGCGGGACTGTTCCTTTTGTCACCCTATGTCAATACCAATGCTTTAAATTCATCTGATGGTTCACATGACAACCAGTTGAATGAGAGCTAGCAGAAGTAAAATTAAAAGAAAAGGTTATTAGGATTATTCTTGGATTTTAACAGTAAATAAATAAATCAGTAAGCATCTCAAACAATCGATCAATTAAATTTTTATCTATGCAGAAAGACTTGAGTTAGCGGTTTGTATAGCTGTTCGTTTTAACATTTCTCCTGACATTTATTGTTGTAGAAAACCGTCCTAAATATTTTGTCTACCAGAAACTTACAGCAACCGTTGCATCTAAGTAGGTAGGCTGAGCAAACTGTTTCGTTTTAGCCCCATTCTCTACTGAGAATACTGTCTGACACCTTGCGCCCAGGTTCATATGGCGGAAAGGCAACTCTTTCCAGTACATTTCCCTATTTTTTCAAACTGTCCACTCCTTGTTTGGCCTATAAGGTTGTCAATATTGACCGGTCACCTCTGTGACGATTCACCAGCTCTAATTGGCATCTTGATGAGATCTTAAAGCACACAACAAACTTAACTTCAGTAAATGGTGACAATTTACTTTTGGCCACTCGAGTGTCTTGAAAGAGACACCTTGTCTTTTGAAGGAGCTCTCAGCACACACTTCAAGAATGACTGAAAGGTAAATTTGCTTTAAATGGTCAATTTACTTTACGAAGCGAATTAGTATAAAATCTCTCGGGATTATCGACTTTAAAGTCAGCATGTCAAGGACATTGAAAAACAATAAAGCTAGAGGCTCCCCGATTCTCAAAAACTGTGCTAATGAACGGAAACGGCTTCCGGTACTGTCATATCTGGACCCGGGGTCTAATCTTTCTACTGGAACTCGAAATTATTTTTGCCATTTTCTGTTCTACTTTCGTGCGTTGTTCTGTGCACGAGTACACTGGTTTACATGGGTAACTATTTAACCCTAGTTTTTGCCCAGCATTATGACTAACTGTTTGAGTCTGAACTCGAAATTTCTAGTTTTTACTTGAAATCTTGAGTTTTTGCTCGAGTTTGTAGTCTGAATCTAGGGGTCATCTAGTGCGAACTTAGACTAGAAATTCATCCGCACAAACCATAATGTACACGAACACAGACTAACGGAAACTTATTTTGGTCTCGATTAGGGCAGGACGTAAAATGACAAAAATGATTTCGAGTCCGATTTTGAGTACAAATATTACATCCCGGAACGATGTTAAAAGGGATACCGTCACTCTCATGTAAAATACGGCGACAATAAATGCATCCTAGTCACCAAGGTTTGACTGTCTAGTCATTTAGAATAACGACGCTGACACTTTTAAAGTGGAACTTTCACGCTAATTCCTTATCTATGTGATTGCTTGGTCAAATTGGTTAGAAACACAACATAGAGCGACAATGTGAATATGAAGTGCATTGAAAATTACCACATGTTTTTTTTGGATCGAAAATAATCCACCGTAAGTCATTCAACCGTGCCCAGTAACTGTCGTGGCGTTGTATTGGGAACTAGCCCTATGCGGGCTTTGTGAGCCCCCAAGGTACGTCATTATAGTGCAAAGGTTACCTATTTGCAGATTTTTTTGTTTTCACACTTGCAAGTTGTCAGTGAATACAACTGCACTTTGTTTAGCGTAGATGATGTTCAAATAGCATTGCCGTTTAGTTCCTGTTATACATTAGCATAGTTAGGAGGAAACAAATACATCTTTAAATAAAACGAAACTTCAGTTTCAAACTTCTTGTTAAATATCGCAAATAGCGTTATTGCCTTTAGCAGTCTTATTGTACAGCGTTCTCGAGTGGTGCAGAGAACAAGAAGTATGTTGCCCGCGATATCACTGAAGCGAAACTGTTCGGCCTTGTCAGTACAGTCAAGTTAGCAGAACATCACCAGCGGTGTCAGCTCGTCGTGACATCATACCCGCCAGAGATTGGAATCATTGTTTAATCTGACGCGCACTGAGGTAATCGAATTATCAATAATTCCAGGGCTTCGACAAACTTGACTGGAAACAACATGTCAATGTATCATTTGTTTGCGGAGGCTGGTCATTCAGGGTGTTTTGCTACACGCTGTTTGAAAAAAGAGCTTATTACTGACGATGAGTGGACTCAAGTAATTTACTGAGAAATAAGTTGGGAAACCTATTGCAGTCCGAGTTGGTTAGTTTATGTTGTAATGACCTTTAACCCGAATGCAAGACTTCGCCGCGCCATGGCTCCTTCTGGGTAACATTGATTGTTGGGTAATGATAACTAGAAACGTTCAACAACGATTTGAGCAGAAAATAATGAGTCGTTACTGAACTTACTTGAGATGAAAGGCGACGTTTTGCCAGCCTGTGCTGGCTTTTTCAAGCCTGCTGTGCGACCTCTGGTGGATTTGATCGGAGTTGAGAAACTCGCCGGGAAACTTTAGTCGAAATCCTGTCCCAGGTGTGTGATAGGTTAAATCTCGAGCCTCCTCTTCGGTTAGAGATGGACTTTCAATTCGTACTGAATGAGTCATAACATACATCGGATCAACAGCAACTCATTGTAAAGATACCATATCATATATATATATATATATATATAACTTTTGTGTTGCCAGACTCGATTAAATGATTTGTATGTTCGTCTTCGAGTTCACTGTGATTATTCAATGATGCTTTTACCCCCATTTTTCTCATCCTCGTGGTAGCTTCTTTCCTTTCCCGTTATGTCTCTTTATTTCTTTACTTTTCCGTTTACATTTCTAAATCCATAATTACACCGTTGGTGTCGCTCGTGCACTGCGCCGGTATACCCGGCATGTGATAAAAAATGGAACACCCTTGCTCATGGACGCGTCACAACATGGCGATGCGCGCCACACGTAACTCTCGTTAGTCTAGCTGAACAATTTTGTGTTGTAAAAGGACACGTGTCTTAAAGGGCCATTGGCCGAATTTTTATAGTCAAATAATATTTAGCGCCATGTTAACTGAGTTCATAACGAACATTATCTTTCAAACATTATTATTGTTTTAGACTTTCAACATGGTATTACATGTGAAACTTTTATAAAGAATCATTAATAACTGAGTTACTTTAAATTTCCTTCAACTTTCATTCTATTGCAATTAACACGGTACAGGTGCCTTTATCCCTTGGAGTCACGACGCCCATGGTGTGGTTTTGTAATAACAGAAAAAAAGAATAACATCCTAATGGTCAATACGTACCCAATATCTAGGCCAGCATCTGTTACAACTGGGAAGACGGATTAGAAACTCATATGCTTATCGAATCACCTCAAATCCCTCCGTCAAGCTGTCAGTGTTGCTCAATATTTAGTTGGAAATACGGTGAGTTAAGAAACTATGTTTACTTTTTATTGCAATTAAAAAGTAAGAAGTGTACAAGTAGGTAGGAGTGAATTCTTATTTAATCCAACCACTAGGTGTCGCGGCCAATCATCTTTGTTTCCCGGCTGGTTCCCTGCCTAAACGCTAGATGTCATGACATCTATTTACGAAGAGTCGCCTGGTGGCCAGACCGTCTCGTCCACGAATCAGACGTTTGGGGTCGGATTTAGAGTGGCCATGCCCCCCTCTAAAATTCTTCTATTTGGAAATTCGGGGGTGCGAGTGTCTGACGGGCAAAATCCTGGCTAATACTCTGCCCTACCCCGCGACTCAAAATCCTGGATTCGCCCCTGCAAAACAACGTGTCGCAGAAATGACATTTCACCAGTCCACTTAAAAACAGTTCGGTAAAGGGACAGTTAACGAGAAAGGGAAGCAGAAAAAAATTATAAAAAGCACAAGTGGTCGCTAATGGCAAGATAGTTTCATTATTTTATCGTCTGAGAATACCGCACCCAGTTATACGAGAATAATCTGACCCAGTCTAATACAAGTTAGTGTTACTTAACTTAGGAAGTAAACGCGAGACTGTCATTTACTTCTTTCGTAAACCCCAACACTTACGTGTATTATCTTACTGATATCTGAGTGCATTATCTCCACATGTTACCTCACAGAGGCGAAAAAACATGGCATATAACTTTGTAATATCTGGCATCAAATGCAATGACAGGTGACTATATATGTTTTGATAGCCGTGTGTCATTCCAGATGTTTCCCGGATAACTCGTATATGTGACTTTTTCCCGAAATATTTTTGAGCGAAATGTCGACCGTGGATTTCTACGACATGTTATTTGACAGTTCTTGGTGAGCCCATTCGGGGACGAGATGGTCACGCCACCTGGCGACCACAGATACTGCAGGAGTCCGACCGATGAGATAAATTAAGCTCATTGCAATCTGCTTTGTTGCTGCCGAAGTTATGTACTACAGTTATCCAATCTGCATTCCAATTATTATCTAAAATAAGCCGCAAATTTTTGTCACAACATGAAGTCGCGTATATATTGCGGAATATAAAATTTGTCTTGAAATTGACACATAGCAAATTGCGGATATGTCCTAAAATCTCTGCGTCATAACTTAGCGGGGGCACCACCTCTATTACATTTCGCATAAACTATGTTAAATGTCGATTTAAATACGCCTATTTTGTCAATATTGAAGAGGTAGGTGGTGGGGTAGTGGTCAAGCGTGCGACCCACTTCTGACACATTTTTTATGTTGTCAAAGATACTTGCTCTTTCCGAATGTGCCTCTAATGTTACCATTCCTTACCAGTACGAAAAATTGGTAGGCCAAGTCAATAGAAAATCGAGTAGGCCACTAGGTGGCGTCCAGTTACCCACTACGGTACTGGGCAGTTGTCAAAATCACATTCATGACACTTATTGTGCCATATTTCTGTCGTCGAACGCAACGAGAATGTTAATTATTATTTGATACTTTCGGGGATGAGTCTGAAATGTTTCGTAAGATCATACGTACGACCAGATACGCACAAATCTTAGTTGCAGTCTACGTTTTAATCCAACGCTACGCAAAGAAACCGCCGTAATGAAAATTCACACCAAAATTAAGTATATTCAAACAACAGACCTTTCGAAAATTATTGCCCCATTCTTTTAGAAAATTGTGAACATGTTCGTGTCTAACCTACTGAGAAATATTTCGCTCTTGGAATTTGAACTCAAATATTTCAGACGAAAGGAAAAGGGCTTACGGATTCTCAGGCTGCTTTTTGTGTTTTGAACGTGAACAGCTCACTCCTACAGATCTCATATTCTGTGTGTGCCACGAGATTGTGACGTCATGAACTATACATGAGGAAATTTGATCTAAAAATGTATCAATGAAAGTTATTGATTGATCGCAAACCTCTGCGCAATCATCTTTAAAACGCCACCAAATCCCGTTTTTGTGATTGAAAAACTTATTCTGCCAGTCCCACATGCTACAGCCCGGAGGTGATAACTTATCTGATAATATTAACTCACCCACGGTGTTAGTTGTGCTTGTTGATTTCATGTAGCATTAATATAAAAGATTTCTCAGTTGCGCCAGTTGCGGTCCAAATTTTTAAGAATTGACGAGGAATGTGGAACATTATTTTGTTTCCAAGAATTAGTGGGCCAGGTCGTAGTTAACACCTGATTGATGAAAAACTGGGTTTGGTATTTTTGGACAAAGTTCAGCAAGAAATAGCTCTTCTCGACGCAACATCCGACACCGACGTTAGCAAATGAGCAGTTTAAATGAATGAAAACATATACGATGCAGTGCAATGGACTTGTGGCGCAATAAGATAAACTGAATCTACAAAACGATTTTTAAAATGGCTGCACTTGATTCAGCCGGATAAACCGACTAAGACATCTGATTGGATTTTACTCAGAGCATCAAGAACCAACCAAATAACAAGCAAATTGAAAAGAGATTACTATGGTGGTGGGGTTGACGGTGTCTACAGTGTACATAAAATCAAAACTGTAGACAAATCACCATTCAATCAAAAATGCTGACAAGAAAGGGACAATTACAGTTTTGCCAGTTTGAACACGTGACGTTCGCCACTTAACCGATTGTTTGGCGGACTCGTTTTAAACAGACTGACCAGGACTGCAGCTCGTGGATTACGAGTATTGTATTGAATTGTATTTTGCAAGACGTACTCTGGTTCAAAACAGTAATGAAATTCACAAACTCTATTCATGTTTTATACATAAAACTTCAGTTGCCATCTTGCCATCTTGCAAGTCAAAATTGTTGTCAAAAGTCAAGGAAAGGTCGCTTTCTACGTTCTCCATATCAATAGAGAAGTTTTTGCCAGCCATGTTCACATGCACGAAGTTGAACTTTTATTATTGCATGATTTGTTTAAGTCAGATTATTTATAAATCCAATGATCCTTGTGTTTCTTTTAATTCTATGCACTTTGGCAATCCGTACTTTCCAATTAAAAAACGTCATTAACAAAGCGAACTATTATCACGTTGAGGATTTCTCAAGTGCGTGGAAATTAACCGATTTCTCCGTATAATCTGTGTTGTAGTGAAAACTATCTTGTCGGTCTCGTTTGTGATTTTTGTACTCCGGGATTATTGCTGGATTTATCCCTGCCTGCATCTCAAGATTCATGAGTAATTATTGTTGCCAGAACATCAACGGTTTGCCTTTCCGCGAGCTGATTTCAAGATTTAATTCGAAAAAACACATAGAAACTGAAGCACGATATGAACAGTATAACCGAAGTAGTCATTGACAGCTGTGCCTCGTAACTGAGTTCGATTTATGTCTATATCTCGAACTAAATGTTAGACCTTCAGTTGAAATGGCACTTCACCCTGTTTTAGCCTATTAACTGGCTAAATGAATTTATCTTTTTTCGCGGGGAACAAAATGAAGTTATATGACATACATCAACCCTCAAACTGCGTACAGAAAGATCGAAATGCTGTTGAGGGAAAAGGCCGCCCACCTTTGTGGCACAGCGAGGTATTGTTTTTGCTGAATAACGTTTCAATTTTTCAAGGGAGACAATTACTGTGAAACAGCAGTGGACAGAACCCAGCCTGCGCTCCGTAGACTCAAGAACCTCGGCTCGTGAAAGTACAAGATCACGTGAGACTGTGCAGTAGCAGGGAAGCACGTCATCTCATTAGCTTTACTAGCCGCGAAATGCTTGTGTCCACAGAAAGAAGCACGGTTTTTGTGAGAAATCATATAGGACTTATCATTGCTTAATGTGGATCATATTTTTGAGATTTTTGATTCTGGTACAATGGCGGGTTATTGACAACGGAAATGTAAATAATGCTGTTCTCTTTGACCAGTTGTCCCGTAAGTGAGTAGTTGCTATTGTTCCTGAGTCAATGCATCTAGACTGCTCTTCCTAATTGGGCTTTCCTTATTGAACACGTAAGTGGGAGCAAGCGCTCTCATAGTGCTTTACGGTATAAACTTAAACTTTCAAAACCAAAATTTAAAATTTGTATCGTCGCCCCCAATGTGTATATGGTAGGTCTATCTCGAGAACGATAACATCAGCAGCATGAGGCGATTTGATTGACCACGAAGTACGCAAACCGGTTGAGTTGCCCAATCTCGCCATCGACCGGTTAGGGTTCAACGGATTCTTTTCGTGCCTCAGGAATTCTCAGTTTTATTTAGGGTGAAATAGATTAAACGGTGTTGGAGTATTCAAACGTCAAGTCGATAGTTTTAAATAGCTAATTTCCCTGCTAAGTGCTGCCTCAAGTACGTTACGTGTGTGCCTGTGAGAAGTTAGTTCTGTTTCGCTCATGTCTCTCTCTGCCCTTGAGTATATTATATGTTATGTTCAAATGTTTTGCGCTTAACTGCACGCCTCTTATCCACCTGTGCCGACGCCGCGGTGAACCTAAAAAACTCAAACTCAAGACACGCAATTTACTGTTAGTCAAATCTTGGGCACGGAACGTCATCTTGATTATCTTCCGCTGGTTTATAAGGCATAGGCGAGGCACAATGGGAATTATTGTGGGACGAGACCTTTGATAGCTTTGAATTCTTTTATCATTAACTGCGTCTGGCACAATCGGTGTATTCAGTTGAATACATTAATAGCCTACCTCCAGCGTTCGCTGTACTACACAACTCTTCCAAGATATTTGGAGGTAATTACAAGGATTAGTCTAAGCAGGAATGCAGGCTTCTAGACACAGTATTTAACTTATGGCACATCTACGTACCGGGCAAGTGGAGAAGTTTCAACATTTTGTCTTGTTTTAGCGACTGGGATCTCCCAGATTCAGAGGTGGGTGTCGTAACTCCCTGTGGAGTAGATTTTGATTGCGTAAATGACAAATTATTAATCATGTTCTTCGTTAGAAATCGTATTATTCTCTGTAACTATGTCGAGCGTTTCACACGTTCTCTATTCCAGTCTCTAGCCAGGTTACTCTGTCTCTATCATGGATTCGTGCGTCTTTTATATTCCGCGGCATGCACAACCACTGTTTTGTACGTGTAACATTTGGATTCTGTGTAGGAAGAAGTTACAAAAGTCATAACTGAACCATTCTACCACTCTTCACGGGTCAGATGCAAAATGACCCGTGTGCATGGAGAGTTGGATTTTGGACTGAGACCGTCATTTATCGTCCCCCAGGAGTTCCACCCTCACGTGCGTGATTGTCATAAGTTCCCCTACGAAAGGGTACGTTGCCTGACAAAATTCTCTGTTGTAATACGCATTTCCTGTTTTAGCTACCTATAAGAGTGGGCGCGTCTCGAAACTGTCAAACGTTTCCTTTTTTTCAAACTACACAAATCTACAGAAGTGTTTTGAATATTATCTATTGTTGTATTTGATTAACTTTACACCTACAAAAGAGTTTGCGTTTTTCAATGAAAGGGTGGAATTTTCACGGAAGCTTCAGATGGAAGACTTTTTACGAGTTTACTCTTTAAATAAGTGGGTACTCTTCAGCTGCACCTCCGTCAAAAATATAATTGCACACGGATTTTCGCGTTCCATGCTACTTTAATTTGATTATAACTCATGTTTTAAACAGAATTTATGAAGTTCACATGCGTGATAAGTGATATTCTATGGCACTTTGTGTTTGGTCAACATGGCTTTTCCATTTAGTTGTGGTTTAGAGAAAACCTCAACTGACCCTTGGAATGGGCATAAGGAATATCGAGTCACCTACGTAGCATTTAATTTCTACAATCCAGGTGAGTATACACTTTAATGTTTAAAGCGGCATGGAACGCAAAAGCTCGTCAAAATATCTTTTAAACAATTCCTGAGGACAGTACCATATCGCAACGTCTACTACAGCGTTAATCTCTTTCCCCCGAGAGAGAATTTCCAGAAAAAATCACAAAATTCACGATTTTTGAAACAGGCGCGAAGGAAAAATTGTGTATCCACCATAGAGTTTCTTATCTGCCTCCCACTTAAGATGTACGCACTCATGCAGTCACAGTTATTCAACAAACAGCTGGCTGACAAGACGTATATTAACGGCAGATTATCATGTGCGATCGCACTCCCAATCTGAGGTCGACAGCACAGTATGAGGCAAGCAGTGAAGCAAGCAATTTTCCAGAAATAATTCCAAGTGCATTTTAAAATATATTTGACTGACTGCTGCTTGAAGTCGTCAAGGTTTTTTACATCAAAGGTCAAAGGTCACATTTTCCATATGAAAGAATTGTGCTTCTTCTATGTCTTACCATACCAAACAAGGAGACATTCTTTGCCTTGTGAGAGAAAAATTGACGAAGTGACGAGCAGATGACACATGTTTTGTTTTGAAATTTTTAAATTTAGCTTTAAAAAACTAAAATAAATTGCTTTGACATAAAGACATTCATTTACGAATAAACCGTAAAATACCTGGTGAACATGTCAAATTTTATTTCAGTGACAGAGAAGCACTTTAAATAATGCAATTTAGTCTGTTTTTTTGCGTTAGAGGCCTCTTTAATAAATCTGCCTGTGATATCACAGATGCCCTTTTTCGCCACTTTTCAGCAAACACGGAAAACTACATGTACGTGCGGCTCATTTTGGTGACTTTCTTTCAACTTTGAGGACTACCAGCGGCGGGTGAAATCGAAGCGACTTCAAAGCAGCTGCAGCCAAAAGTGACAACTGCGACCTCCATCGACCGCAGTATAACCATTGAAAGCAAGAAATATTAAGTTGTCTTATTTCACGACTCGATTTTTTTGTGTTCGTAGCAAAATTAAATCAAAACACTCGACTTTCGCCCTTGGGTGAAAAGGGACGTCCCAAGGTAATAGTCACATCACGTAAACAGCTCTCGATATACCTCTAAAAATACCACAATTCGCGAAAGCCAACTATGATCCCTGTTGTTGGGAACTCATCTCATCAAGCGAGTTAACTGTGCGCCAGGTGACGACAACTCAAGCAGTGTTCTAACTTAAAGCTTATTCTAATCTCGTATTTTAAGCACATCAATGACCCATCACTAATAAGTGTTCCGCCACTTTGACCCGTGCGAACGAACAGACCACCCACAACTTTGGTTCGCAAATCCGCGTACATGGCTCGAATCGTCTCAGTTTCGACCAACTGTTCTCTGAGGTCTCAACAATACGTCAGTAAGAAGAATAATGATGTGAGAACACAATCTACCAATCTATTAAATTATCTTAACCAGATGCCATATTAATGATAGGTTTTACTGGTACAATTATAATATTATGTGTTCAATTGATACCTCTTACAATAATGAAATGCTCCCGTGAGAGACTCTAGTTAATGTCACCACTCCCCGTGTCTCGAATGGAGACTTTTGTAAACAAATACGATAAAAACGTGCGACAAAACAAGCAGGTGAAATTCCAACAACCGCGCGATGTTCCATGGGGTTCAATAAACTACAAATCCATTGTAACACTAGTTACTTGAATGGACAGAGGTTGACACCTGTTGAAAATCACGCTTTCGTCACTTGTCCAACTTTAGAAAAACATTCGAGCCAACCACCGCTAACCCGCGATTAAGAATACCGAGAACGATCGCAAACGAAGTTCGGCGGCGGCCCTCTTTGGACTGAGGTGTGTAAATCGACATTGACCTTATTTACTTTTGAATGTAAAAATTAAGTAGGGAAACAAGTGCCGATCAGGAAATTTATAACATTTTGAATTGTATATAATTTTTTAACTGGAAGATATAGCATGTACTACCAGGAAATCCTCGTAAGTATTGCAAGTAGTTCAAGTGTAGTTTATATTAGTAGGTATTTCCATGATAAAATCAGTTCTTTTCAGAGGCAGGAAATGACAAGATTTCATTGTTATATTCTATGACGCGTGATTCATCGATAATGAATAAAATCAGTTCACGACTTGGCACTGCATCCTACCAGTGGGTTGAGATTTCAAACTAATTACCTAACAGGAAATGTTCAGTGCGAAGAAACAGCTCGAGGTAAAAATTGTGTTGATGCAGATGGAAATCAGTGTCGAATTCTTTTACAAGTTTAATAGAAAAAATACAGCTGCTTTATTTCGTAATCTAGGTCATAATTGGAACTTCAAATGCTAACCAAAGCTCTATTAAGCCCTCGAGATGGGTTTTTGTGCTTTTTAAGTTTCCACTACATCCAACCCAGAACTTGAGTTTTTAATTTTAAGGGGGTATGAATTGTTAAGATATGTTAGAAGCAATAAATAAAGTTATTGAAACATTCGTTTCGCTTGAATTTAATAATATATACATGGTGTGTCTTGATTATTTTTCACAAAACGTACTTATGATAATGTTTTTAACATGCTCATCCGATACGAAGTTCGTCTACTTCCGGGTGACGTTATCTTGTACATTACATGACTTCCGGTGACGGCCATACGGTATAAATTATGTTGTGAAGGAAACAAGAAACGAGAAAGCAATTCTTGAAATAATTATTTTTTCTCACACATGTCTTGAATTGACATTTTGAAATGACCTAGAAAGTAATAATATCGCTTTTGGAAAATTAATATTTGAAAACCCATTAAAATTTGTTTTCTTTGTTTGGAATGGATGTAACAAAAGTACTTTCATAAAACATCGATAAGAAAGATATCACAAGAAGAGATTCAGCTGGAAACGCCACACGGAAATTTTAGTTAAATGAAGTAGACAGGGAACATTTTAAGCTGTAAGGCATTGTACAGGAAGTTATCGCTCTCCACAATTCTGTTTTACGAAATAAGTAGCAACTCGTGCATAATTCACGCTTCACAATAAACATTAATCACGGCCTCGTGAAAATACTTACTCAGCGCAGCAATCGAGGGTAACAACATTCACCATAAAACGAATGTAGTTTGACATATTTATACCACATAATCAGCCTGACATGGCCATTAAAACCGCTGATTAACCCATTTGTTAATCAAGGCGTGTTCATTAACGTTTTGGCGGGAACCCGAGGCCTGGCGTGCGTTCAGTAATGCTAGGGCCTTGCTAAAATATAGCTAAAGTCACGTCTTTTCATTTACAATACACGGCAATATCTCACGTAATCTCGCGAACTCTTGCTTTTTAGAGAAGTTCTAAGGTTACTGAACGGGAGGCCGATTTGAATACGCTTCACTCACGTTTCGTGTATCGTAGGCTTAACAACTGCGCTATTCAGCAGTTGGCGTCATCTTACGTGAAAATTATGCGGGTGAGGCAGATATCTCCAAATGAAAAATTTTGGGTCATCATGATGTCCTACATCTGCCCCTGTAATTACAGAGTAACTGTGAATCATGAAACAATGAAGTATATCTTGTACATGTATAGTTTCTTTCTGTTCTTTCAATGACTTTCATGACTTTTGTGATTAAATCAAAATTTGCATCAAACAAATCAAGAAGATAACATAGAAAACTTATAAACTTTTAAGGGTAACATTTAAATAGTACCAATATCATTAGGCTCTGTGATGCTTTTACTAAATATCTATAATGGTTATGAGTAAATTTGCATCAAATGTAACAAAACAAAAAGATAGCTTATAAAACTAACATCCAACTCAAACAAATATTTCCCTTATCAAACTTTTCCTTCGAGAAGTCCTTCGCTGAGTTCCCAAAATCGATAACTGTTCATTTTTAACACTGCGCGCTGCAGGTTGTATGACGTCATGTCCCCTGGCGTGCGCCGTTGAGGGGAACTGAACGACGGTATGCTTTTGATAAGAGGAGCTCGAGTTGGATAGAATAAAAACATCGGAGGCCTCCTAAGGTGACCCTCTATGCGCAAAAAGTATTTATAACAACTTGACTTTGATGTTTTAATCAGTGTGAGGCATAATTCACTTAAAAGCTTGCGGCGTATATTGGAGCTTCACCGTCTCTACCGGCCAGCTAGAGATGGTGGTCTAGCCGACTCCAGGTTCAGCCTACCTACAAGAACATATCGAACATGGTTTGCTTTTTATTGTTCTTGAATCGCTACTTTCCCCACAATTAAACAAACAGGATACATGTTTTTGTCTTCACGACGAATTTCGCTGGGTACAACCACCCTACTGACTACTGACGTACTGTCGAGCCTTGGAGGGTAGCCTACGACCACTTTGATTGCTACTTGACTTGAATATGAGCTCACTTGCCATTACACCAGTCACGCTACTAAGTCTGCAAGTCTTATCCAAAAGTTACAACCGGATTTGGACATACATGTCCTTTTTATCTCTCTGGTTGTGACATCCAAACAGAGCTCAACTGACAGGCGTGTTACTGGGCAGTGTACACTTCTGACTCCACAAAAAGTCCCGCATTTCAAAATGGCGGCAATCAACAATAAGGTGTACGGACGTGTGTTCGGGAAATAAGAATTTCCGGGCGTTTTATTAATACCAAATAAACGTCCAGACGTTTAATCGGAAGAGTGGGGCCTGTAAACAGAAAGTCATAGTTTTTGCTGACTTTGACGTTTTTACTTAAAAACGTTTTCAAATTTTATGTTAATAAATGCATAGTTCGTCAACACTTTGTTCGTTTTTATCAACGAAAAATGCTCCACAAAACTGAATTTATGACAAAAACTTAACTGGTATTTTCCGCATAAATGCCCCACTATCTGAACACTTCACAGCAGAAGTTGTTGGGCGTTTATTCGGCATAATTTCTCTAATAAACGCCCATGAGAGTTTCATCAAGTGGGCTTATTTACGGAAAATCTCGGTAGTAGGTTATTATGCGGTCATTGCACGGGAATTGGCGAAAAATGTGGATTATAACTTCACTGTGTGCTATTCACTACTTGCACGAATTCGCCGTTACGCTTGAGAACGAAGTGTTGTGTCCAAACTACAGTGGAACACGGGCGCTTTAACGTTTGCATTGTTAAAAGTGATGCTAAAACGAGTCTTAGAAACCACACTGGACAGCAGAAATTTTTGTAGCGCCAACAAAAGGCGCAGGTTTTTAGTTGGTGAATGTTATTAGCCTGGATTGCTGTGTCTCGTGAAGATACACGTATTTACTCGTCACAGCTACCTCGGCTGATATCTTGCACCCATGATATAAAATCGCGTGGTTTAACACATCTGTCACTGGCGCTCCTCTGTGCGCAGTTTGTCGTGTTCCTTACAAATAAGCAAGTTTTGGAGAACTAAGCCATTTGAATTTTCCTGGCAAGTCGTTCTCTTTTGTAATCGTTCACGCCAAATTCCGCCTGCGAACATTTTCCGGCTGTGTTTTAAGTTGCAGGTTGGCAAGGTCTGGTTTAGTATAGCTGTCTGATTTAAAGTTACGGCCCCTTTTTCCTCAGAGAGCAAGTTACGGCGGATATCACAGGTGTGGCAAGTTCTGTGGACTCTACGTTAGAGTAGCGCTCTGATTAATCAATTACGTTGAAGTAAGCCTGTTTCACTGCCAGATATATTTGGACCACCAATCAATTAAGGCCGATAGACTCGCGTTTGTACACAAATGCTAGGACAACTAAAACAAGTTGATCTCATTTCAGGTAAGCCACCTTCGCCATGGATACGGTGTTGGGCTGCATGAAATTCGTCGTTGTTTTCGCGTCAGTAGTTGCCAACGGTTCTTCGTCCTGGCCAGATCCTGTGAGAGATACACAGAAGGGGCCCGTACGGGGCAAAAGTCAAAAAGTTCTGGATAAAGTTGTAGAGACGTATTATGGTATACCGTTCGCTAAACCCCCGACTGGAGAACTGCGCTTCAGACCCCCTGTGCCGAACGATCCGTGGGCTCATCCAATCAATGCAACTCAGTTACCAAATTCGTGTATGCAAGTGGAAGACACGTTTTTTGGTAATTTTTCTGGTTCCACCATGTGGAATGCTAACACAAACGTTTCGGAGGACTGTTTGTATTTAAACGTGGTCGTGCCTAAAACACCCGTAAAACCCAAAGCTGTTATTGTTTGGATATTTGGTGGCGGGTTTTATAGTGGATCCGCAACATTAGATATCTATGATTTGAAAATATTGGCGGCTGCAAACAACATTATTGCAGTGTCCATGCAATACCGTGTCGGTGCGTTGGGGTTTTTGTATTTGAGCCACCCAGAGGCACCGGGTAACGCTGGCATGCTTGACCAGCTCGCAGCCTTGGAGTGGGTGCAAACCAATATCAAATACTTCGATGGAGATCCCGACAAAGTGACGTTGTTTGGAGAGAGCGCCGGGGCGGTCAGCGTCAGCCTCCATCTGCTGTCTCCCCTCAGTCGCAATACATTTAGAAGCGCAATCATGAATAGCGGCTCTGCGCTGGCCTCCTGGGGAACTGAAAAACACGAAGGAGCTATCTTAAGGGCAAACAAGGTAGCAAAAAATCTCGGGTGTCAGAAAACGGATGTGAGAGAAATGATACATTGCCTTCGACAAAAACCCGCCAAAGACATCGTTAAAGAGGAATGGATCTCCAGCGGGATTTGTCAATTTCCACACGTGCCCGTTGTCGACGGCCACTTCCTTGTCGAAACTCCTGAAATGTCACTAAAACGTGGAAACTTCAAGCGTTGCCCCATAATTGTGGGTAATAACCTCAACGAAGCATCCTTCTTCATGGTTTACGAGTTAAAAGATTTTTTTAACCTCAAGACAGATAGCGCGATCACACGAAAAAACTATACCCTAATCATGGACAAATTTTTTGACTTTTATCCTCAGTGGCCGCGTGAAAACAACCGGTTCGGGTTGGAGGCTATACAGTTTCAGTACATCGACTGGAGGAACCCGCTAGACACTATCTCCCTGAGGAATTCTGTCGAAGCGGCGGTTGGCGATGCCTGCTTTGTGTGTAATGTAATGGAATTTTCAAAATATTACGCAGACGCTGGTGTAGAAGTGTACTACTATTACTACACACACATGTACTCCCAGAATCCCTGGCCTAAGTGGATGGGTGTGATACACGGCTATGAACTAGTTATGATGTTTGGGGAACCTTTAAGAAAACACTCGAAATACACCAGAGAGGAAAAGCAGTTTAGCAGGAGAATAATGAAGTATATCACAAACTTTGCCAAATCAGGGTAAGGACTATGTTTCTTTTACGGCTTTCTAACCAATATTTGTGTACATGAAGGCATTTGAACCTTTCAGCACTTGAAGCCCTTTAACTCTGGAACTTGACTGTCAAAAACGACGACTTCACTATTCAGTGAAAAGTTATGAAATCTTCAGCATTCACAGCTACTGGAAGGCCACGATAGTACCGTAGTCAATCCTCGCAGACATTTTCAGACAACAGAAAACAGAGACATATTTCCCACATTTCGTGTGAAAAAAATCACTTCATTGAAAAATTCAACAATCCCCGTGAAAATAGTTATTGTTAGCAATAAGAACTAGGTCACGTGACTACAGACAGTTGGCATGATTTGCCTTTTCATAATGCTCTTGGAGTCGGAAAAGATAAGGGCCCGGATGTATAAAAGTTAGGCCTATACACAGGAGACATGGTATCACCACGCATCACGTTTACTATTTTTTAACAATGTACTTCAGGTAATGCAACCATCAAAATTATCAAGCGGTTTTAAAGTTTTGTTCGACGCAGCCCTGATGATTTGATGACGTCACGGGTTAAGAAGCTATTTGAAGAACCGTAATTCTTGACGATGGCAGCCTCATTCAGTTACCTTAAAGGGATATTTAACCCTGTTTCAACTACGAAAAGTGACCGAGTGCATGACACAGTCTCAATAGTGACTCGACTATGTCACCTAAATTTTCAGTGCATTTATGGAATTTGTGCAAACATTGATTGCCAGGTCAAGTTTTACCTTCGATACACAGGGACACTAAGCTATTATTTCGAATTCTTAAAATTGCTTAAATATATATAGGAACTTTTTCATGCAACATTCCAATTTTAGTACTAATCCCTATTTATTTTCACTGAAATAAGAGCTAAATTTTTGGACATAAATTGTTAAAAATGTCAGTAAAAGAAGAAATAGCAATCAAAATAAAATTATACAAAAATACCACATTGGTAAGTGCACAAGGTCCACAAACGCGCTGAAAATTTAGTAAACATAGTTGAGCCCCTATTAGGACTCTTTCATGCAACCGGCCTATCTCTTCAATATCTGAGACAAATATAGTGTTCTGTAACAATCCTGAATGTTCACAAATCTGGAGGATGTCTGAAGTATCAACTACATGACTTGCCAAGAGGTTAAATAGTAAAAACACCTGCTGGACCAAATTAAAGAAATTTTCTGTGTATTTGATTTTTCCGACATACAGTAACGTATTACGCGTCAGTTTAGCGTAGTATGCATCTTAAATCCTGATTTACCATCTAGATAACGTTCGTTATGCCCAGCGTGTATTTACAAACCAACAAACATGCAGAATTTCAATTTTAGAAAATTCTCACGTTCTTTATATATTACCCAACGAAAATGGTGGGCCTACTGCAAGTATAACCAGTTAGAAATTTAGTCTTACGCTCCACATAACTATTTGAGTAAATTTTCTGAAAATATACAGATAACTGCTAGTTACTAAGACAATTTCTAAAAATTATGTCTGGACTGATGGGCTCATAATTACTTAGCTAAACGTCTGTAAGTAATTGTAAAGTGGAAGCGTTACACCAAATTACTGTTTTAATTCTTAAGTCACTTTCATGAAACAACCCACTGCCATTGATATCTGCTCATTCCAATGCTAAGAAACTTTAGGGAGCTAGTTTTTTTGTCACTGCCAAGTTATGATCTGTAGAGAAGCAACACGAGAAGTTACACTCTGCAACTGCTGGTTCTGAGTTGTATTTGAAAGCGAACATTTGGCTCGATTTCCTCGTGTGATCGTCCATCTGTAGTCTGATGGGTGTTGCCATTCTTTGACGTCACAATTTAAAAATATATCGCAAATTAGTGAGAGTTTGTACTTCTGCGAACAGCCGTCGGCATCGAGCCAAAGATACAAATTGTATGCCAGTTTATATCAGTCTTCATTTTGTTGCGGGCGTGATATTTTGACGTTATAGAACCACGTAAATCTGATGAAAATAATCCGACATTTGAACAGGCTGTTACTCGGAACAGGCGAGTTAACAATTGACAACGTACACATAGTATTATAATTTTGAGCAGATTAACTTATCTCTTAAAATGTTGTTTTGCAAAATTTATTCATTATTTGTCTGCGATAAAACAAAAGCTTTGTTAAAATGTCCGTTGCAGACGTGTTCACTTGCCACCGTATGCAAATTTTAGTCCAAAGAGTCAAACTACAGTAGAAATGCACAAAACGGCTTTTAAAAAGATACCAGTTCTTGGTTTTGTTGGTAAAGAGACTATAAACCTGCTTTCTCTCACAAAAACTAACTTTTGATTTAGACACTTACCGTGATGAAATTGGTTTTAAAATTTCTTTAATTAAATAAAGGTGATTTTTTACCTTAAGACTAGGCTTTATGAATTGACTTATCATGGCGGTTCATTGCATGCGGCAGCGACCAACATAGTCTCAACGAACTTTTCATTTTCTTCAGCCCAAAGAACACTTGGCATTTCAGCCAGGGGCAATGAAATCAATTTTAGAGGGGTAAGTGGTCCAAATCAAAAGTTTGCTTCTTGGATGGAAGTCGGGTCTATAGCCGCTACGTGACGTCAAACAGTAGCCAATTGTATCCGTCTCTGAGGCTTGTACTGGTCTAAATATCTAAATACTAGACTAGCGAAGATTTTTAATTGTTTCATTTCACCAATCATTAGCCATCTTAATGTTAAGAATGTAAAAATAAAACAATTAATAACAAGAAATCCATTATAAAATACGGCATTTCGCTTTGTTAGCTATGGCCCATCTTTAGGTGGGTACAAGTAAATTATTAATGGTCAGATATGATGTCAACTGAACCACAATGCACGAAAGAAAACTAACAATAGCTTAGCGTAGTTACAGGCTGAAAGAGGTCTGGATTACAACGAAATCCTGGTAATTTAAGTTAGAGTATCAAGGTTCGCACGATTGCACCTTTCGAATGGACGTTAATGGTTGTATCTGATGATAGATAATATTTCTCCTGTTTGAGGATTATACGCAAACAAATACATGCTAAATGTTTCAATGTAATACAGAATTTTCCGTCCTCTTCTCCAGAGATCCGAACGTTGAACCGGGAAAAAGGAGTCGGAACGAGTGGCCACTTTATACTACATTGCGAGGAGAATACTTAGAACTGAATCCTAAATATTTACACAACAGAGACAAGTCAGCCGCAATAGGACGTCACTTGAAAGCAAGAGAGTGTGCATTTTGGAACAACTATCTGGAGCGTCTGGTAATCGGAACAGGTAAATCTATTGACTAATTTGCACCTCGTATGAGAACTCTTGGTGATAGTGCTGATGTTTTCTTGACTGCTTGCACTCTGTCCTCACTTAATACTCGGGTTATCACCATTCCTGCATCTGTTTCCGGTAAAGAGTGGGTTGAAGAAAAAAGTAACATTCTCATCAATGAAAAACACGACTTAACTTTAATTGACCAAGAAATTAAGACGCCACGTAACAAACTATTTCTTCATTTTGGTTGCTAACATTAGTGATGATAATGAAATTGCAGGCGAGTTCCTTCACCTGATAGTTGCATAAGTTGACACAGTGCAGTCTGCCTGCGATACTAATTTAGAAAAGGCTCAAGAATAAGTGCCCAAGATATATGTGTGTAATGTCCATCGATTTTAAAGGAGAGTATGTAACGAGAGAGACAAGGGCATAAAATTGAAATTAAAGGGATATTGTCTACGTGAAATGTTATTTTCTGAGATGAGCCTTAGCGTAGATTCGGAGTCTGCACCACCAGCCATCGCAACTCAGTGATCAAATTTATTCCCAACTAAAGATGAGCTCAATATAGCCCGGGTTGCCATTCAGTTATGCCCTAGCATTCAGCTCAACAATTGGAAGGCTGTCGTTAATGGCCAATGTAAACTAATTCTCATCACTATGAAGAATGGTAGGATATTATGTATTACATGCCTTGTTTTCATAGAGCGAATGCAGAGGTCACTGCTGTCATTTTTAGAAGGCTTCTTTGTTACTTGACAGACGTGCTATCCGTACTCACTCCATGGAAACATGACGTAATAATTTACACCAATCCTTCCCTTTTTCACGATTATGTGAATTAGTACAGAGTGAAAATCAAAGAGAGTCTTGCCATTGCTAAGCTCAGTGCTAGGGTGTCACTGAATGGCATTCTGGGCTCCGTTGAGTTCACCCGTTGTGGATATTAAGTTTAATCATTTGTTTATTTATTGTTGCTACTATGTCACACGCTGTTTTCAGTTGATCTTGATTAGTATTGACTCTTTTGAGGGTTTTCTATTTCCTTGATGTTGGTGGACTGATTTACCATCGAAACGTTGGACAGCGTATGCATGTAAAACAATATGTTATCAGCAATCATCCTCATTTTGATTCCGCTAACTTGCACAAAAAGAAACACCGTGAACCGGAAAAGCATTTTAGGTGCATTGGGCTGGTGAAGTCATCGACCTTCATTTTAACGAATGTCAGGCAGACTGCGACGAGAATTGGCGATTTGTAATGAAATCACCACAACACAACGGATTTTGTTGTTTTAATGCGTTGGTCAAAGTTAAAAGCTTAAGAAGCCAGTCCTACCCAGCAGCGAACACAAAAATGCATTTTTCTGCCGTAAATCCGATAATGTCCCTTTAACAGTATTTCAATTTCGTACAAGAGATGGCAGCACTTTAAAATGTAGACTCATATTCCCTCCCGAGTTTGTCATTTTCATTTTTACTGCGACTGCCTGTCACAAATCACGTCTGAACATATTCTTGGTAACCCAACGCTAGATGTTTTATTTGAATTGCTGAAAATTTCATATTTTGCGAGATTTTCCATGTCCTCTCATACTTATCGTGTTTTTTCCAATATCTATGAAAACGACACCGTAACTAACTCATATCACTGAGGGCATGCTAAGCTTCGGACTGTGCTAGTGTTGTGTGAGTGTTATCCATATATCTTACTTTAAAGCACCCTTCTACTGTCTAACATTATGATTCCACCGTTACCTTTCTTTGTCGGACCTTTTTCGCCAGTTATGAAATCTGCAAATCGGCTTCTCACGCAATACTGTTTCTTGCAATTCTGGGTATGCTAATGCTGCTATCTAACATCGTCTGCATTTTTGATGACGTCATTGGTTTGGTGTCACGTGTGTTTTCCCGCATGCACAGTATAACCAGCTTTTACCAGGTAATTCTAACTTTATTACTGTGTGTTATGAACAAATGGTGTTTTTCTCGACAATACAACTATGTATTTGATATTAGATCAAAGAGGACACACAAGCGCTTAATATTTTATCAAACAATTATAGACCTACCTGTAATAGCTGCAATGCAAATTGGCGCTAGAAATTCTAAGAAATACAATTACCTTTCCCATGCGTATCATTTAGTGCATATTTTCACAAAATCAATATTTTAAAGTCAAATTTATGGTTGAAGATGCTAACGTATTACGTAGTCTTTTTACTTTTTATCTGCTACATGTACATATGCAGCAACGTCTAAGAAATTCTTCACAGAAGTATCTTTCTCGTATTAGCTGATCTGACGTACCATGCTGAAGGATTCTCTTTACGTTTTAGCCGACATAACAGAACAAGAGCGTCAGTGGAAAATTCAATTCAACGAATGGAGTACGAAGTACATGGTTGACTGGAAGAACCAGTACGCACAATACGTCAACAAGTACACGCCCAACTGTGACGGCGACTGAGTAGACAATCAAGTGGAAGATCAAATTAGCAGACGACTATATACAAGAACGAAAAACGAACAGAGAAAGTAAAAACCCCGACCTATTTCTGTGCCGAGCTAGAATTGTTTACCGGGTGTGCCCATTTCACAAACGATGGACAGTTCAGCTTTATTTGGACTCTTGTGGTACAAAATTGACGATAATGATATCTGTGTCACAATGAAAAACTCACGCCAAGGGTTCTGACACCTTTTGACACTGCTTTTAAATATAGTTCAGGAAGGTTATCCACGATGCTACGGGTGTTTCACATATCTACCTGGTGACAGCACCTTATTATTGTTTATAATGTCTGAAACGTTCCTAGGGTGACGGGGATTGAAACAAAGATTTGAATATTCATTTGCTCATTACGTAATTATGCGACATTGAGTTGTTATCGTGGTGTATATGTATTTGATTTTTTTCTCATAAACAGTCTTCTTGTCGGTATCAGTTAGGTGTGTTAAAACGCTAACTATATAAAGTCGACATCACATAATATGATGTAGTAATAAATCCCACCTGTTACGAGAATACTATACGCTATGAATTACAGTGGCTTATTAATAACGGGTTATGTATTCCTGTAGATCCGTATCCCAGAACTTCGAGTTTTGGACATCACTGACAACACATACGAATGCAACGGTTCAAAACTTGACATTTCTTTCAAAATCTCTAAATTACACTTTTTAAAACCAAACATTTCCCTAGCAATATTCTACACGGAAATGTGTCCTCTTTCTCTTACTCACTCTCTCAAACTTTCTTGATACTTTAGTATTACATTAAATTAGATCTGAAAACTAAAATCTTAAAACTAAGTCTGCAAACATATAGTAATCAGCCAAGTGGCAAAAGTACATGCACACTCAGGATGCAGACATTGAGAATACTCACGCACACCTCTTCCTGCTTCCAAACATCCCACGAGAATATAGGACTCGGCATACCTAGGCCTATTACTGTTCAGTAGGCGGTAGCGAATTTCACACATAGGCGTCTTGCAACCGGAAGAGCTTCCGCCCGGAAAGCTATTCACCAATAAAAACGGACTCCGTTGAAACAAGGTCTCACGTGACTTTGGAACGCATGCAGATTGTTTCACGAGCTATACTTACTGAATTTTGGGCTCTTCATTTCTAGACCCAACAATCTAGCCAAATAGCAATACCACGTAAGACCACGCAAAATCACTCGTGGGTTTCAGGACCTTCAGTAGCGTACTCTACCATATGGAAGGCGTCCACTGAAGAGACTGGTCGTTGAGGTTTGGATGCTTAATATGAGATAAACTTCTCTATTTCCGTTGCAGAAGTGAAGATTTATATACGTGTGTCATTTGCGAGTGTCTTGCGTCTACGGAACGCTTTCCAAGGGGTTGCCGAGCTTGTGTCCACCTTTCTTGGGAAAGAACGAGTAAACCTCCGCGAGCTTCTGTACTCAGTTCGCAATAGGTGGGAAAGGGGATATCCTTAAAGTTCAAACTGAAATAGGACGACTTTGCGATGGACTGTCCGTTCGCAAAATGACAGTGAAACCTGCTTGGCCCATTTGGTGTGGGGGCTATGACGTCATACCACCTGCCGCGCGCAGTGTTAATAATGGCGAGTTTTCGATTTTGTGAACGAGGGACTGCTCGAAGAAAAAGTTTGATAACGGGTATTTCTTCGAGTTGAAAGGAATTAAATACATCGACGGCATCCTAATGTGTCCCTCGATGAGCAAAAGGTTTTTATAAAAACGTGATTTTGTTCTTTTGGTCAGTGTAAGGCTTAATTCGCCGAAAAGCTTCGGGCGTATGAAGCTCCTGTAGGAGTTACACCGTCTCTAGTCAGCTAGAGACGGTAGTCACTGTCTAAGACTCGTCTTCATTAGGTCATGTGATGTGGCTAACAGGTGGCGTACGGACCAGGCTTAAACATGTTTGCGAAATTGTTAATATGTAAAACACAAAATGGTGATAGGAACCGCCTGCTGAAAAACTTGCTCTGTGTAAATTGTACGCCACTGTATGTTATAATAAACCTGTGCCCCATTTTTGTCAGATGTGTTGCTGATAAATTAGGATTGCCACCAGCTACGTCACAATTACAATGAACCCCTATTTGCCTTTTTCAGAGGATCGTTGCAGGATTTTATTCTGTTATAGGTACCCCTACAAACGGTTTATTTCAATATTGAATCTCTGATGTTCAATAAATATTCTTTATAATCCTTACGGTTGTATTTTTGATGCAACGAGTCTAAATAGTGTACGATACCTTTTTGTAGAGCTCTGTTGTAAAAGCGGACTTTTGGTGTGAAGCTCCTAAACCATAGAGTGAACTTTTTCGCCGAAATTGTGTCGGAAAAAGCACACTTTCTTGGGGAAGCTGGCTGTGAAGAACTCGCGCTTCTTTGAGCCAGCACGAACACGTATCCTACTCGGACGCTAAATAAATGTGCGCTCATATACAGTTGGCAGTTATAATTATTCGGCCAATACCGAAGTCGCGAAGTCTCTCATGCAACTTTCAGAGTGTTCTGAAGTCCAGGTTTTCAAGTTTCCCGTCCCTCTCATGAGTTCTCATCCGACAAGCAATCCCAGGACAACTTAAAGGAGAATGCCACCCGATTTAATTAGTCTTTTTTACCGTCTTAATCGGTCTATATCCACATCGCCTCTTATACCGTCGACCTCACCTTGCCGAGAGGTATCGCGTTAACTGTGAGGAAGGTGAGAAACGAGGCATCGACGTCAGTGGTTCGTCTGCAGAGTGAATGCCACTATATTGCGGTGCATCGTTCGCGCTTGTCCGAACTACGAAGCTGCAAAGAAAGAGGGTATTTCGTTTTTTCGATTTCATGGAGAGCCCGAAATGCTTAGGAAGTGGCTCGCGGTAGTGAAGAATGAAAGGCAGGCTGTTAATAGCAAGTATAAGGCCGTGAAACATCTCCGTGTCTGTGACCAGCATTTCGTAGACAGTGATTTCTCTAACGAATTCCAGCTTACCAAAGAACTATCCATACGTTCCGTTACCTGTGCATGTTCACGGCGCCTCTCTAGTATTTCTTGATCAGTGTATTCCGGTTCGAGCTGATAGCCTGCGAAACCTAGCGATCCGACCCGTGAAGTCTTCATCGCCTGAGCTCTTGACTAAGTCGGGATTGGCGCGGGCCAAATTGCGGGGTAGGCCTAGACGTTTATTATTCTGCGTTCTGTTTCAAAATGAATTTCTCATCCTAACCAATTCTTATATGAAACTGAAACAAAATCTGTCTCATTAGATACAATTGTGATGCCTTGGAGTGCTCGTGAGTACAAATGTTTTGAGAAGCCAGCAACGAATAAACCACTGCGTTACCGGTTTTTGGGGCAACAAAGGTAATTGACCGGGCACCGAGGCCGTGTGAGCGGATGCTAATTCAGTGTTTGCCGACAGACCGATCTAAATTGATACAAAATAGATTGGTTTTGGGTGGCATTTTCCTTTAATAAAACCTTTTTAAGGCTACTTTATTTTCTGATTTTCCCTAATTTTATTTCTTACCAATTTGCTTTCTTGAGTTTTGTTACTGTAATCATCTTATGATAAAGCACTTGGGTTTTTAAAATCCAAATTTATTTAAGAAAGGCAAGGTGGGAGAACTTGCGACTGTCAAGTAGCTCGTGGGGACCGGCTTTGTCGCAAAAACTCATTCAGAATTGAATTCGTGGCGTCTGGGAATAATTGTATGGCATACTGACAATGATAATGACAATAATCCACTGCGCCCCAGACAATATTCACAATTTAGATACTCCATAAACAGTGTTAATCTTGTTTTCTAGATTTTCCGCTGCCGACACCGGATGTTTATAACCCCTTAAGAAACGGAGTGGATAACAAGACGTGCGCATGGAGATCCGGCGACGGTGCACTGGCGCCCTCTCGTGCCCTTGTTGTTCTTCAACTTCTGGCATGGTCTCTTTGTTTTCGAATTCTTACGCAAGCGTAAACAAGAAGACGCGCGTGCTTAAAAACGCGACGGGTAATAATCATTGGGAAAACCCAGAGGCGTTTCAAATCGATTTGGAGTAATCATTTGAACCCGTTCATTATAGAATTTCTGAAACGATGGATTGCACGACTTGACGCTTCAACTTGAAAGCATGTTTAGGTTAATATATGAGATGTCTCTATAAAAAAGAATCCAAGGGGACCCTGATGTCTGGGAATCAACTAAAAGCAACTGAAACTCGCCTTCTATCAAAGTAAAGTCTGTTTTAAGCCTCTTATTGTTATGGACGGTTCCAAATTATTCTTTACTTTGGATTGGAATCATTCCAGAGTTCGGTGAAGAACTGGTAGTTGATCTGTGCTTGAGTTTTGAGAACGATAACTACTTGGCCGGTCTCGGCTGGTTATTTTATTCCCCGGGTATGGCCTCAAGCACGAATGACGAATAGCTATCTATTCCAGAACCACAAATCATTTCAGATCTGAATACGAAGCAAGTTGAGACCAGCCTAGCGGTGAGTGGTCGAAATCAAAGTACAGTAATTTTTTACTGAAGGTGGCGTTGTGGCACATTCTATTGTCCGTAGATTGTACATAATGTAATGTTGTTAAAGTATTGTTCATACGTGTTAAATGACAATTTTTCTACTAGTACCTTGAAATAATTGTTTTCGAATTCTACATTTAGAGTTCGGCACAATGCTAGAGCAACGTAGGTATACTCTGCCGTACCACGTAATCTATTTATTTATCACGTGATTTATTTTTGAGTTAATTGATTACATTTCTTGTAAAACTTTCATAGAACGGTTACATCTATAAATGAATGGACATGGTATCAGCATAATAAAGTAAGATAGAGGAGCGCACATTTATTCTCCGGCTTAAAAGCAATGAATAACTTTCGAGCATATAACGCTCTTCCTCAAATGAGTCGACAGACTGGCTGACAAAGCATGGGCGAAGTTCGTCTATTTAACTTTTTATTTTTATAATTATTGCTAAGGAATGAATGTAGCAACATAGCAAAATTTGTTTCTTTTAGGCGTAGACTCGTGCGTCAACTTTTAAGTTAAACAGTTCCCCAAGCCTACTGTTCCTATACATTCACCAATTTAGACCGCAGGATGAGTTTCGACAGTTTAAAAGTATCGCTGAAATATAAGCATTTCGCAACTTTCAGGTGTTTTTGTTTGCCTTATTTTGATATTAATTTTATATTCGATTTAAAAAGTGGGCGGGATTTCCGCGGGAGCCTCATTGCACATGGCGGCAGTTAAGTGAGTGGCCGTAATGGATGAGAGAGAGAGAGAGAGCTGTCACTCATTGCGGCGACCATTTTACATGGTGATACACCAGCAAAAATAAATATTAATCTAAAAACTCCCTATTAAGTTCAATTAAACTAATGATAGTTTTCAGACAAGTTAAGAAATCGAGCCAGTATGGCACCAGATATAAATAGTGTAAATAGTGGAAACGTCAAACAAGAAGTGATGAGAAAATTTCGAACCTATCAACGCCAGAATATTGAAATAACTATGTAAGTATCCTCATTCGCCATTTCAAACGAGGTATTGCAGAGTCTTAGTAGACGAGGTGTGCTGTACATAGTGATGGTATCGTTGATAGAGTATGTGAGATGTGATCAAAAACCATCTCTTTAGTTGCATGGTCGAGGTAGTTTGATTAGGTTTATATGCATGTAGTGCGATGTGTTTAGTCGTAAGAGGTTTGTTTAGTGTTTTTTACGATCCAAGCTTGATGTGATGAAAAATGTTTGTAAATAATTGTATGTGATATATGTCCAGTATCATGTTTCAAATTGTCAGGGCAAATTTGTGCGTTTGCATTACGCGTGTTTTTCTTTTAACGTAGAGTCGTTCAAAGGATGTAGATGCCGAGTTATTTGCTTATGATGTCACGAACATAATCTGCTTCAGAAAAATTTGCTTCTCATTTGTGTGCATAATATGTATATACATTGGGTACGTAGATGGTATTGGATGTGTACGTAGATAAAGTTGTAATAATAAAGTGTCCTAACTGAATAAGAGTTCAGATTTGGTGCTCACACAGGATACGTGAACAGATGCGTCGCTTGTTGTTTGTTGGTCTAGAGCAAGCTGGAATAAGGGAGTCGTGATCATCACCGTCGTTCTTGTCAGAAGCATCCATAAATTGTCCTGCCTCCATCGACATCTGCACTATTGACATCTTCACCCTTTATCATCACCATCATCACCTCCGCCCTCACCTCCACCCTCATCATTATCACCACCACCACCGCCATCACCACCGCCGCCACTACCACCACCATCACTACCAGTGCCATCACCACCACCATCACCACCACCACCGTCACTATCACCGTCACTACCACCACCACCAGCACCACCACCTCCACCACCATCATCGTCACCACAACGTCATGTTCCGGCATCACTCCCGTGAGCATAGTCACAAGGCATTTTTAAAGGTAATGATTTCGGAACTCACCTTCTGTGTAAACAATGTCTTCGCCTTCTGCTCTTTTGTAAAATACAGCATCTTCCTAAATCACGTGTTTAGGACAAAAATGAAATACAATGCTATACCCGATTAGACTCGACAATTTTTTGACAACTGCGGTCCGGCGCGAAGGAAAGGAATAGAGGTGCGAGAGAGAATGCAGTTTGTGGGAACGGAAAATGTTCGCAGGTCAAAATCGCAGTTCGCGAGAAAGCTATGATCCTTGACAACAGCTAAATAAAGCGAACAGTTTTGGCAAATAATTTCAAGGCGTACCATCTTTCTTCATTTCTACAGGTACACATTATAAAATGTCCGTGGACCTCCAGTAGTGACTTGAGACAAAATGAGTAGGTTGTTTATAAACTTTGCCAGGAACGGTCCTCTGGAAGAATTTCAAAATCATTTTAGGGATGAAATTTCAAATGGTGTTTCACACACACATAAATATAACTTTTCTTCGCACAGCTGGAAATATCACTATTCAAATTTACTTTTCTCACATAATGCACTTACAGAATAAGTTTAATCGAAAACACATGGAATCAAAAGCTACTTTACAGGTTAATTTCCTAGCAATGATGTAGAGTTGGCAATCCTTGCACTCAAGAAATTCCAATAATTCCGTAGAATCAAGATCTGCTTATTTGTACTGAGCAATGTCGCAGTGGTGTAAATAAAGGCAGAGATCACATTAAAAAACAGAATTACATCACACTGACGTAATCATTGCATGCCTGGAGAATTGTTGTTATTGGATTATTCAAATTAGAACGTTCTCCCGAAATTTCTTGAACTTTGTCCACCTCAGACCAAGGAATATTCTTTCCTTCATTTAGAAACTGAGATGTGATTAAAAGTAAAGTAGAGAAAGATAATGAGTGCAGTGACAGATTGCGTACCGTGAATAACACGCTTACAAGGAAGTCACGTATTTCTAAAGATATGTGGGAAATTTCACCGCTCGTCCTTCTGAGCGGCTTTTACCAGGATCAAAGAGAGCGCGGCGCCGAAGTCAGGTACAGTTGTGATGACCGCATTACCCGATGCGAGCAAGACCCAATAAGTGTAATTACCCGACCATTAAACAAAGGTTCTGATTGTACATAATGGCGAATTTTCAAAATGCATTAACCACTAATTTTCGTTAAAAACGAATACCACGGCGGTATTCAGCTGAAAAAAGACAACCAAGTACGGTTTTCGATTTTTAAAAATCGATGAACTAATAATCCAAAAACTACAACCATTGATACGATTGAAAATACAGCTCGTATTGATATACTCGGTGGATATTCAAACGCTGATCAGAGTTAACAATATCACATGTATTCATTTTTTAATATTCTTTCAATCTCGTTTAACCATCAGTTTGACCAGGAAACAGTTGTACTTAAATTGTGCCCACTTTTATTTTTTTATTACTGACAAGGAGCTAGAATAGTTATATAGTCAGTACCACCAAAATTGTCCAGAGATTCCAAGTCTTCAGTTTGGTTATCACCATATTTGCACTTCTGTTTATATTTTATGATTTGAGTTCTAATAAAGATTAAACTTTAATGAAATATTTAGTGTACCTGTAATGTGGAAAGTTCAGGGATGGGCTCACTAATTGAGAATGTTAAAGTTAGTATTTTAATGATTATTTGTAACTTTATTCCACTGACGGCTCATTTTAGCCCTTAACTTAGAATTTTATTACATAAACTGGCGTATCTTGTTTCTCATCTTGACATCACGCACTTTTTTGATTGAAGCACAACACACACTCGGCCAGGAAACGCAGTCCGTGCAAGTATTACAATGCGCGTGGCCGACGAGTTAACTCAATGGTTTTGTCCAAAAGTAAAACCTTCATAAGAAATCACAGTACACAAAAAACTTCGCATATCAATAAAGTATCAGGATAAGTTATATTTGACACAAATATGTGAATAACTACATTTATTTGGCAATAAAGTGCTCTCTGCTTCTCATGATCAAGTAGTCGATGGATTGACGGTGAAAGCCGCGCGAAATTAAACTTTCGGATTTAGCTCGGGAGCGTCCGTCAAAAACCCAGATGTGCGAAGACCGTCTGCCATGACATTACGGAATCACTTCCTTGAATTTGTGATTTTGGCATTCTTTTAGCATTTTTGTCGCCAAATCACCACTCGAAGGCAATTTTAAGAGATCGTATGAAAGAAAGTATTCTAAGAGTTGTTCGATGCTAGTTTCGTGGAGTTCCATGCACATTTGAGTAGAAAAGTCTGAGCAAACAGATTTCGAGTGTCCAACCTTTATGTTTTCTTACATGTAGTAGTGAGTGACGTCATTTTCGATCGAGGAACAGATAAACCCAAGCGCCTGTGATTTTAGCGAGGTCCTACCTTAGGTCCTAGCCTTACTCAGAACCCAGGATAGAGTACAATAGCGCTATGAAGACCTAGCTAAAAACCAAGACTTCGCAAGATTACGTGAGATATTGCCGTGTATTTCAATTTGAGAACACGTGATCTTGGGGTCCTAGCCCCGTGGGAGGGGGCACTCATTGACAATTTGCCCCACGCAGGCGTGTACCAAAAACTGCTTAGATACACCCTATTGAGGGTGCCAGGTCTACTAATTCCCATCCCCTTTTCCGGGGGTAGGAAGACGTCCAGTGCGCCTTTTGCGGGGCTGAGGCCAAATGTAGTGAGCCTTTTGCGGCGCATGAAAGGGCCTATGGACCCCGCGTGGGTCCCACAAAACTTGTTGAAAATTGCCTATCCACAATTTTTGGTACACCCCTGCGGGCGTTGTCATTGAGAGACCCCCGCGGGATCCTAAAGTTACCCAGAAGACTGGGCTTCCCACAAAAAGGGGACAGATTGGTCCACGGTATCACTGGTCTTCCTTACGTTAATGTCCGCTCAGTGACAGCAATGCCGTCAACACTCTAGTTTTACATGCTGTGCACTCACCGTGTCGTCATCAGCAGAGAACTCGGTTCAGTGCGCAACAGTAAAACAAACCTTATCCTACAGCCACCAGGTGGCGAGATCGAGACTTACCTGTTCCTAGATCATGTCCTTACCACAATTTCTCGTCGTGGAAACCAACGCAGTTTCGTGAGTTTATGGTCCAAAGTATAGTTCAGAATGCGGGAACAGTTTATCGATATTGGAAACAGACTAGTTCAGATGCAGAAATAGCCATTTGTCATTGGTTTTGATTCATCCCATAAGATAATTTCACACTTTTTTCGCCTGAAAATACTACAACTGGAGTTTCATACTATCATACACTTAGTTTCCGTCGTATACTCACTTTGGCTGGGAGAGAATAATTCATTATATCATGGGAGGCGCACTACAGTAGCGGGTTTAGACGGGGGCAAGGGGACCATGGCCTCCAATAAAATTCTCCCAGATTCCATTTGGCAGTTCGGGTGTGCGAATGTCTGACGGGAAAAATTCTGGCTAACAATCTGCCCCTGGCCCCTATCTCAAAATCCTGGATTCACCATTGGGGGCCGGGGGGGGCTATAGCACCTTTTATTTCAGTCCTGCGCCGCGCATGATCTGACAGGCGGCGCATCATATGGGGCTGGAGGGCTATAGCCCTCCAATTATTTCAGTGCAGCGCCGCCCATGTATGCAATGACAAAATTGTAACGAAATGACAAATAAACAACCGGCTTTTTAAATTAACGACACCGAAATATCAAACTAGATACGTGGCTTTCCAAATAAGAAACTTAATTGTCCTTTCGGTTTGCATGAAGCTTGGATGTCCTCCAGACATGTGCGCACCCAGCCTTCGATATGGGGGGGGGCTCGAATTCCAGACGTTGGGGACCATTTGCTAACAAAAGAGCGGGCGGACTAAAAAAAACAAACGGGAGCGACTTTGCGCTTATTTAGTGGACTTTTGTCCCATTTTCTCGGACATTTTGTCTCTCGGAGCGGACCTTAGTGCCCACTTCGCCAATTGGGGGGCTCGTTCGAGCCCCCCCCGAGGCCCCCTGGGTGCGCACATGCCCGATTCTAGTAAGTGAGTGAGTGAATGAGTGACTAAGTGAGTGAGCGAGTGCGCCTGTTATGAGTACGTAAGTAAATTATTAAGTGAGTAATATAAGTAAGCTTGTTCTGTGCGGGGATTGGAATTTGGTCCAAGATTATGACCGGAACTGTTTTGGTTATATCAATCAGAACAATCCTCAGACTAGAAAAACAGTTCTAAATTTACTAAGCAAACACTTAATTTCAATGGTTGACCCTTTGAGAGTCTACCGTGAATCCGGACCGTACCTCTTTTACATGGAGTAGGAAAAAACCAGTTAAGAAATCACGCCTTGACTTTTTTCCAATTTCCGACGCAGAGTTATTATCTTTGCTAAACGCGGTAGAAATAAACCCAGGCTACATAACTGATCATTCAGCCGTTCGGTTGCAGATAAAATTCCACTCTTTTGAACGTGGCAGAGGCCGGAAATTTAATAATTCTCTACTCCGGGATAAAAAATATGAGGAGCAAGTAAAAATTATTATTCAAGACACCAAAAGTGAATATGCTTCTGATATTGACGAAGCTTTACTGTCTAACATGTTTCTACTAAACATTAGATCTTTCACTCTGTCATAAAGTATTTTCAAAACTAAGGAGAAGAAAAACAGAAAACTGCATTTAGAAATGCTGTCCACCAGTTCGTTCAGAATACCCCTTTTCAATTTTTCAGTGATTGGCTAGAAATTCTTCAGACCGAGTACGAAGAAATTAGAAAGGAATACATCGATGGTTTAATAGTGAGATCTCGTGCTCAGTGGATAGAAAATCGTAAAAGGTCCACATTCTCAAAAATTCGAGCTCCCCCATTTTTAGGCTGGGTGCGCGCATGCAATGTCTCACGTACGGTAATCTCGCCAGGTTTTGCTTGAGGTCCTGCGATACTGAACGCTCCCCTGAACGCTCGCTGGCTGCAACTATTGGCTAACTTATTCACCAAACAATAAATAATTTAACTACTGTACTCACATATTCCTCCAATTCTTTGACACAGTTTATGGTAAAAGAGAAAATGGGTGATCATGAGGCCAATAATTACAAAAATTCCTTACACTGAACAAAAAAGTTCACCCGATTGCTCAAAGGAATATTCAATTCCAAGTTCGCGCATATGCGATCTTGAGATTAAGCATGATTCCAAGTTCACGCACAGCAGCTCCCACCTAGCGACACGCAGGAAAACCAGCGAGCCCTGAAGGAAGCTAATGAAACAACAGATGGCAGCACAAACTTATCTCCGAGTGGCGTGATGCCGGTGGCACGAGTCGGTTTCTGAAGCCAATGTTTAGTTGATGATAACTGCACGAGTCATCTCACGTAGGCACTTCTCTGAACACAGGACCTTCAGCTCACCATTCAACAATGGAGGACGTCTTCAAAATATTGGCACCAAATAACAGGTGCTACGAAGAACTGTTTGTGAAGAATAATTTTAATGACGGTGAGTTGTAACGAGACTGTCGAGAGGTTCATTGCCTGCTTCACACTCACAGTCACAGTGAGTTATCGGCAGTTACCATCAGAGGTCATTGGACAGGGGGGAACGAGACGGGTGGAGACATGGCTGAAATTGGAAGTATTGGGGAGAGTACGAGATGAGGCTTCTCAAAGCAAGACTCGTCTATTTTGTGTGAGTGAGACACTCTTCAACCACCTACCCAATCACCAATGTAGCTCTTCCCTATACTCGGTGGAGTGAACGACCAATGAATCCTCAGGGCTTTACCTAGATATTACTTGTTTCGAGAGGACAATTCAACCAAAAAAATTTCTCAACTGTAGACTTTTTCCTGTGTTCAGGTTGTGAAGTTCCACCTCTACGTTGAAGGCTCTAAAGTCATTTGGCACTGGTCGGATATAGTGGTCCCTGATTTTGAGAACCATGCAGGCAGTCACTGAATAATGGGCCCATTGTTCAGCGGATGAAAATGGTTCTCAAAATCACAGACTGCTATATCCAACCAATACCAAGCCATTTTCCAATTGCTTAACCTTTTCGTTCCTCATTTAAACAGTAGTACTAGCAACTGATGATTGTTTGGATTATTACTTATAGCAAAGACTGTTAATTTGTTGTGTATTGTTTTGCAGGATTGTGTATACACATGGCACTTGGTAACTGTTGGCAGTACAGTGTAAAGGCTGCTTTAGTGTTGGGTAGGTCATAGCCAGCCAGCTAGCTGTATGAAGACTTATCGTCAAAATACAGCTTGGTACCACTGTGTGTATTTCTTCCGTAGACCCTGAAATTGCACATAGCCAGGGTAGTTCTGCTCGTCACCTCACCGTGAAACTTGTATCAACATGTAAAGCTAAAGACCAGATGGGGTGCATGCAAAATCTGAGAATCAACCGACACTCACCTTGCCCGTTACAGCCGTTTAAGTGAAAAACAATGCAATAAACGTCATTTTCTTGCATAACTCTCCGCCTTTTCTAACAATGAAAAGTATGTCATCATTTTGAAACCAGTACTCTCATGTCACGCGCACGTGCCATTTCCTAAACTTTTGCGACAACTTCCCAGCAGGCAAAATTTGTTCTGCAATTCGGTTTTTCGGTATCGAAATTCTAAAAACTTATAATGAAGTGAAACCAGTTCCAATAATTTGTTGTGACGTGTACGCAAGCTCATGAAAGAACAATAGTTGATTGAAGAATCAGCGAAAAAAACTGGCCAATTGGTGATGCAATATTTCATGGCGCTGAAAGCCGTCGCCAAAGATCGCTCCACAACTTTAGCAATAACAGACGAACACCAATTATTTCAACACCGTTAAATAATTTAGTTTACTCAAGGAAGACAGTAGTTTTTAATGACACTGATTTTCTGTCAGATTTTATCTTACCACTTTTTTACCCACATCGGTGCAAAGCTGTATATTTAGTATACAGCTTTGTACCAAGGCTAGGAAGGTCACAGTCATGGGTGAGCATGTGGAGAATTATGAGGATGATTTGTCTGCTGCTAACTTGTACTGTAAACATTTGGTTGAGTACTTAGGGCTCTTCATTGGCATTTCTGGTGTGTCTAATGATACTTTTTCTTCTGGTGGGTTATTGTGTGTTGATGGTGTGTTCCATGGTTGCACTTGATTTTTGCCAGGTCGACTGGCTAAAACATCTGATTGGTTTAAAAGCTGCACATCGTCATCAAGAGCCAATCAAACCAGTTGAGCTGAAGGAACTGGCAAAGTCAATCAAGTGCTGCCAATGTTTTATGGCTCTGTCGCTTTCTGATATGCCACGCCTGAACATCATTTCACTTTATGTTGCGCTGCCTTTAGACTGTAGATGGCGTTAATGTGTTTTGATTTATGATAATAAAAAGAATCACCACAGTGACACTCATGTATTTGAGTCAGTAGTTATAACCTATGTGTAGTAATTGATGAGGCAGTTTTGGCTGACTTGCCATGTGACATCATTAAAAGCTTGTTTGAATCTATTCATGTGCCTTTTGTAAAAGAAGTTAAAAATGTCTAAAATTGATGCAGGCGGGCACTGTTTTCTTTCTAGAGTGAGGCGCAGATTTCAAAATGAGTTGGCGTGCAAACCACTGCAAAGTAAACCTATACGTAATTGTTTCTAAAATTATAATGTCCTGCTTGTAATAAGAGGTAAAGTGCTTCTTTGAATACTACGGTTTTATTTTCTGCCAGAACGATGAGCAATTTGAATCATTCTTGAAACCACACTACCTACGTCATTATCATACTTCCAACTCTGATATTCAAAATTCTTCTATTTCTAGTGTTTGTCCCACAGATTCTCCGACTGCTGTGGACGAGAAGTAGCCAGTGTCTTAGCTTCCCCGCTGTTTTACTGGAGACAGTTACCTTAACCTCCGCTTTTGTAGTCCAGTACAGAGGGGGTCAGGCACCATCCAGGTAACACAATAACACACTGTCCAGGTAACACAATAACACCCCGTCCAGGTAATACAATAACGTACCGTCTAGGTAACACAATAACACAACGTCCATGTAACGCAATAACACACCGTCCAGGTAATGCAATAACAAACCGTCCAGCTAACGCAATAACTCACCGACCAGGTAACACAATAACTCACCTTCCAGGTAACACAATAACTCTAACACACTGTCTAGGTAACACAATAACACCGTCTAGGTAATACAACACACTGTCCAGGTAACACAATAACACCGTCTAGGTAATACAATCACACCGTCCAGGTAACACAATAACCCACCTTCCAGGTAACACAATAACACTGTCCAGGTAACACAGTAACGCACCATCCAGGTAACACAATAACACATGGTTCAGGTAACACAATGACACACTGTCCAGGTAACACAGTAACGCACCATCCAGGTAACACAATAACACACTGTCCAGATAACACAATGGCACACTGTCCAGGTAACATAATAACACACCGTCCAGGTAACACAATAGCACACTGTCCAGGTAATACAGTAACGTACCGTCTAGGTAACACAATAACACAACGTCCAGTTAGCACAATAAAAATACCGTCCAGGTAAAGCAATTAATAGCANTGTCCAGGTAACATAATAACACAACATCCAGGTAACACAATAACCCACCATCCAGGTAACACAATAACACCCCGTCCAGGTAATACAATAACGTACCGTCTAGGTAACACAATAACACAATGTCCATGTAACGCAATATAACACACCGTCCAGGTAGCACAATAAAAATACCGTCCAGGTAAAGCAATTAATAGCACACTGTCCAGGTAACAATAACACAGTGTCCAAGTAACACAATAACACAACATCCAGGTAACACAATGACACAACATCCAGGTAACACAATGACACAACATCCAGGTAACACAATAACACACCGTCCAGGTAAAAATAACTTACTTTGAAATGGTCAAAATCAAGATGATCTGAAGAGTTGCCATGTCACCATCTTGTGGTGTTCAAGTGACCAGTAGCTGCCAATATAGCATTAACGACTAGTGCATTTTGAGAATGTTCTGTTCTCAGGGTTCAGGGTACCCTCGGCAATGTGCGGCATTACTTTTCATTGATGATTGCCTCTTGATTCTTCACTTGAAATTCTGTCTTACATCATTTCAAGTTCAAGGGGAAAGCAGCTGCTGTTCATATTACCTTGTTATTTTGTAGAAACATTTTCCATGTCAATTGGTGTTTCCCCGACATGTTTTTACTATTCATGGAGCAATTGGCATTGATGTAAACAGCCCAACAAAAGGCCCCTATCTTGGTTATGCATTCAGTTCCATTGAGCAGACAGTGTTTGACTCTCTGTTAAACAGCGCCAATCGTTTTTGTTCAGTGAAAGTGAATGATAAACCATGAAGCGGACATTTTGCTGGGTCATTTCAATCACTTTCAATTGCTGCGTGGAGCGCAAGTACACTCCAAAGAAACAAAAGTTTTAAACATGAAAATATATCTTTCCAAAGTAACCAGGGTTCTGTAATTTCACTAAAGGTATCAGAAAAGCAGTTTCTTTCCCCTTAAGATTGAGCTTACGAAGATCACTCGTGTGTTTGTAGTCTGTCAGTCAATGCAAGATTCAAACATGGGTCTCACACATGAGAATCCCCAGCCCGAACCGTTAATGCTACACTGTCTTTAGTCTGTATTACTTCTACCTCTCTCTTATTGTTCCAGCGACTACCGTGACAGCATGCTGCTCGTGGTTCAAAGCGCTGCTATGTTATTTCTGGTGTTAGCCTGTCGTGGCAATATTCTTGGAGCTCTTGTAACTGTCGGTGCCTATAGCCTGGCTCTGTCATTCCTTACATCCACTGCTGTTGTGCCACCTATTGTCAACCAAGTGAACCAAGTAGGCATGTTCATTGTAATAGGTAGCAGGGTAAGTAATTCCATGATGGGTATTCAACTAGGTTGGTGATTAAGTATGACCACAAAACTAATTGATTATTTCTATTATATGAGTCCTTTTTTGAGTAAAGCTATTCATCCATGTTTTTTTGAATAATAGTTTTGAAGGTAATTGTCAACCTATGTGAAGTCCATTCAGGTTTCAGCAAATTAGTTTTTGTCTGTCCAATTTTTAACCATAAAATTAATGATTTTCTGAATCCTCGATATTGAGCAAGTTGGTAAAATGTATGGTAAATTGTACTATATAAAACTACAATTGGTTGTTTTCACCCAACTTGTGCATCTAGACATAGGTAGTTCAATTAAAGCTCAGATCTTTAATAACGCATAGTTCTTAATGTGGTTTATGCTTCTAGCTCTTACAAGTGAGTGTGGATCACAATCCAATTTGTGTAAATTCCACTGTTTTGGTGTAGAACTTTGACAAAACAAGGCTCTGTAGCCTTCATTTTCTGTTTGCCAAAACAAGCTGCATAAGAAGATAAAAGCAGGTGAATATAGATGATCAAGTTTGAGGTATTACACCAAACTCATTGTCCGAAAGTGTGAACCTGCCTTGACAGCTTGATAAAACTAACAATTATTACTTGAAATGTGACATGGTTTTTTCTTCAAAGTTTTAAATTTATTCTTCAACAATATACACTTATAATTTAAAGGGTAAACAAGGAAAAGGGGACAGGGCTGTCACTCTCTCTCACACACACTCACTCATTCACACACTTCATCGTTTAATAACACTAAACAATTTATGAATTTAATATACAACAGATTCATTGCATGGCTCTCACATTCTAAATTTAATGTTGTCCGGTTCTTTTTGTTTTTGAAAATTAAATATTGTAATTTTAACATATTTCATCCTGAATAACTTAAAGCCTAACTTCAACGGAATTTTGTTACTTTAGATGTATTAGGCTAACCAGATAGTCCTAGCAAAGACTTAGTAAAATAAGAAAACGAGAGTTCAATCACGCAAGTGTAAGCCCGTCAAATGATAACTGAAGCTTCCTTATCGTGCCATGTTGCGTCATCGCGAGATCTCAGTACTAACAACAAAAGGTTGTATTGAATAGGGGTGTGAATAGAACACCATTGCGTGCGGGTTTTGAATTAAAAGGTGATTCTTGCGGTGACGTAGACAAAAGCAAGTTAATACGCCTAACAGTTCATTACATTTGGCAATTTATGGCACTATTGGGCTAAAAGCGATGCTCTTAACATACTGTAGGAGCCAAATTTACATGTGTTGCCATTGAAGATGGGCTTTAAAGGCATGCCAATCTGGATGCAGCTGCTGTTGGTTACGTAAATAAATAAAACATTGGGTGACAGTGATTACATAATTAATCAACAGTCAGGAGAACTCAAATGGTAAAACAGTCTTGGTTATTTTGACATCTTCCTTCTTTGGGTTCTTAACTCACATGTTTTCAAGTTTGGGAGATCCTACTGCGAACTACCTTGGTGGACGGGGCCCTTAATAAAATTCAAATTTTCCAAGCAGTGATGGAATCAAAATGAAATATCATTAAGGGTATGTAGGTCCCTATAAAATATCCAATTGTGGACAACTTTGGAACATTGTATCTCAAATTTGGCTGATTGGATTCACATGAAACACCATGGTTTACATGCTCTTCTCCAAAACTCTTTGGAATTGTTTTTTAATTTTCCTTGTTGCATGAGGGGTTATCAAAAATAGAATTTCGTTGATTTTTATCAAGTTGCATAAAATGAAAATGAAACAATTTAGAAAACTAACAATGTTTTTGAGATTATATCTTGAACATTTCTGTCGTACAAAATTTAATCATGTTATTGATCCTATTGTCGTTTGAATGAGCCTTTCTTTTTATTAAAATTTTCCTAAAAAGCATGGTCATGCGACCCAAGTAGTCGTGGTAGATTGGCATAAAGTCAAAAATGAAATTTTTGCAAAATTTCTATTTTCACAAACTGTATACTTTTGATGTCAAAATCCAGTTTTGTAGATATTTGGCCTGTACATGTACATGTACATAACCTCAACAACTCTCCTCTTGTTCATTTCCAGTTGATCCAGACTCTGGTCTGTTTCAAGGACAGAAGTGCTGGTCAGATGTCTTCGCTGACGTGGATGATACTTCTGTACAAAGCCACTTCGGGACTTTTCTCAATAGTTCAAGTCAAACCCCTGGACGACATCGCTATGGTGGCGCTCATCACTCAAAGTGCCTTCAACGGCATGATTCTGTCACAAGTCTTATTCTCCAATATGTATTACAGTCATGGCCAACAAAAATGGAAATCTTCATGAGACAAAACAGCTAGGGTATCTTTGTAATTTATTACCTCTGTCAAGAATGACAACATCTCACCAATATAGGTCACGAAATTATAGTGAACATGTGAAATGTTGCGTTCTTGACAAATCATATTTAATTATTGTCAAATTTATGATTTACCATTATCAAGTTTTGTACATCATATTTTGAATAAATGTAGACGTTCACAAAGATGTTGCAGAATTACCTTGAAAGTTGAAAAATGTTATTTTCGGCAATTTTTGCCTGAACTTAGTGAGTGTCATTTTGTATTTCTGGTTGGTTGTTCCTGTGCCCGGCAGTCTTCAACCAGTTACACCAATAACATGTGGAATGATTTTACAAACTCCACGGGAGGCATAAAATGCCGTTGTGTGCAAATTAAAACTCATGAATGTGCAACATTATCCAGTTAGTTTAAGGTTGTGCATATATGCCGCATACTCCACGTGGATTTTCAATGCTCAATATGCATCCCTTGATACACTAAGTGCATTTCAATAATGCTTCAAATCTTGCTCGTCAAGTGTCTAACTTACAGACACCACTTGTGTGTTCACTTGGATAAGTGTCTAACCTGCAGGCAGCACTCATGCGTTCTCTTGGATCACTTGTGTGTTCACTTGGATCATTCATTTAGGTTAGTACACAGTGGCACACTTAAAACTTTTCAAAATTCAACCGTTTCTTAGTTTTTTTATGCCTGGTCGAACTATTGTCCTCTCTCTTATTTTTAAGATTCTTAATTTCAAACATGTCATCTGTGTTATCCTGGGTGAATGTGGTGCATTCAGGTGTGATCATAGCATTAGGAGTTATGTGGTTTAGTTTGGCTTTTTTATGGATAAATTTGATTCAAAGAGTTGTGGCGGGACTTGTTCTGCACAAACAACAAACATTTAAAGCCTAACTTCAACGGAATTTTGTTACTATAGATGTATTAGGCTAGCCAGATAGTCCTAGCAAAGCCTTAGTAAAATAAGAAAACGAGAGTTCAATCACGCAAATGTAGGCCCGTCAAATGATAAGTGAAGCTGCCTTTTCGCGCCATGTTGGGTCAACGCGAGATCCCAGCACAAACAACAAAAGGTTGCATTGAATAGGGGTCTGAATAGAACACAATTGCATGCGGGTGTTATTCGCAACTGTTTGAATTAAAAGGTGATTCTCGCAGTGACGTGGACAAAAGCAAGCCAATGCGCCTTACAATTAGTTACATTTGACAATTTATAGCACTAGTGGGCTCAGAGGGATGCTCCTAACATACTGTAGGAACCAAATTTTCAGGTGTTACCGTGTTACTGTTGAAGATAGGCTTTAAGCTCTCTTGAATCTGAAGAGAACCATAACTTCTCCAAGAATGCAAACACAGAACATTCAGTTTTTGAGCTACGTGAAACCTTTGGAGGTGAAACCAATAATTTAATGTACTAATTCTTCTCATGGAACAATGGGGAAGTTGAAATGCAGGTCATTTTTGTGAAAACTGCATTTATATGAATGTAAGGGTGTCTATAATATGGTGTCAGATTTGATTATAAAAAATCTCATCTGTAGGGAAAGTGAGAATTGTTTTGTAGTTTATTATGTCTTGAAATATTTTAAAACTTTAAATTGTGAGAGAGATTTCTCATGAAATTCACATGATGGTGACTTAATGCTCATTACAAAATGATGAAATTAATACTTTTCTTGTATAATGAAGTTTTATTGTCCAGTCTGAATTTGATATTCACAGACACGTCAGTACATATGTGTAAAGCAGTGTGAAGATTGCTACTTGGAAGATTGCATTTAGGATACATGTACCACTAATTAAAATGTTGATCTTCTAAAAATATCTTAAGTACCTTGTCCCTGACTATCCATAAACGAATACATTTTCTAGGAATCGAGACAAATCTAATTATGTCATTCACAACACTACCATTGTCATGGTTACGGGACCATGTGTTTTTGGAAAAATGTCGTTTTTGAAAAGTACATTCATAGGGAAAAAGTATTTTCGCCAGCATTCACCAAATTTGCTGTACTAAAACTTCAATAACAAGAGCAACGCAGAGCGTTGAAATGCGCCCACAATTACACCGCATACGGTATCCTTCTAGGGTTGTTTATTGGTACCATAAAGTGGCCAGTAGAGGGCATATATGTAGTATGTTGTACTTTGGCAAAATGGAAAGGCATGGTCATTGTCTCCTCAATAGGCTAGGGGCAAAATGTGAGTAATCTTCATAATACAAGCACATCCTATACACCAGTTGCTTAAAGCACCACAGAAACATAGAATTAAAAACAAATTTACCAACATACGAGATTAGCACAGCATTAGAATGCCAGAAACAAATTTCTACTTGGAACTTTTCCTTCACAGTCACGAAGTAACACAAAGTATACACCTGAAGACCTATGAAAATACAGAGGTCAATGTAAAATACTAAAATTGCCACTAGAGGCAAATACTAAAATTGCCACTAGAGGCATACCGGTAATCAGAATCATCCTAAAGTCGTCATCGTCCGTTGTCAACATCACATAAATACACTTGCTAAATTTAGTAAAGATCCTGCAAACGGTTTGGGAGATACAGCCATGGGCGCAAAAAAACAAAACTGCCACTAGGAGGCGCCACAGTAGTCCAAATCGTCTGAAAATCATTGTCAGCTGTCTTCCTTATAGTAAGCACATACACGCCAATTTTCACAATCATCCTTTGAGCGGTTTGGTTGATAGAGGGGTGGACGCAAAAATACAGACTCGAAAACAGTAAAAATGGCCACTAGGTGGCGCAAACTATGTCGAATCCATCTGAAAACAGGAGGATAGCGTCATCTCACTAATAGGTGCCTACATACCAAATTTCATGAAAATCCGTTAAGGACTTTTGAAGATACAAAGGTAAGCGTAAAAAACTAAAATTGCCACCAGGGGGCACACCGGTAGTCGGATCCGTCCGAAAGTTCGCACATGCCATCCCATTCATAAATGGAACATATGTGCCAAATTTCATGAACGTATGTCAAAGGGTTTTGGAGATAGAGCAGCGGACGCCAGATGCCGGACGGACGCCGCCCGGACGGACGGACAGAGATGACGGCATAATGCGTCCACATATAAATATGTGGGCGCATAAAAATGCTCAAAAACCGTGTCGGGGATTTTCCATAGTTAGCACCAATGTTTTCAATGTTTTTTTTTCAGAAATAGGGGTAGAGATTAATAGAGAATGCTAACATGATGCTTGATCTAACCTAAAATATGTTGCCGACAAAAATGAGTTTTCAAGATGTCTCAGTGTGGCTAATGAATGTTTCCAAGCAACACTTGGAAATTTATACATTGAGATACAAATAGCAATTTTTGCAAAATTGAAACACCGTTCTGTTGAGTAATGGTAAGAATGTTATCTGCTGCCAGTAGGACTTCGATTTTCTTTTTGTTTGCTGCCTTCAGATAAGCTGTTACAGATTTGCCTGTTTTCACTTCCAGTTAATTTTTTCATTCATTTCATAATTATTCAACTTTCTTGGGTTTCCATTTTTCACCTCAATTCAAAAAAAAAAACTCTACAACTCATGTTTATATTTTTCTGCAATGTTGGCAAGAACTGCAGATATGAGGCAGTAGATTGAATCAACAGAGATTCAACAGTGCACACTTGACTATGATAGTTCCATCATGATAGTTGACTCACAAAACTCTTCACCATAATAGTCCAGAATAGTCAAGTCTTTTTTCACTTTCACAATGTTTAGAACAAGCTCGTCAATGATCTGGAATATGAATAAATAACAATTACAAATGACTATAACCAGATAATCTCTTACTGACATGTTCAGCCTTCCTTTTGTGGCACAAATTATTCAAAATTCCTTTTCATGATGGTCACCACTAAAATTACTTTTTGTACCATCTACTACAATAACTGCGAGTCTAAAAATTTGTCAAAGGTGGACTAAATCCAGGGCATCCTACCTGCAACAATGTTTGTTAAAAGCAACTGCAACCCCACATGGAAATTCCATTTAGCCTAGACTAGCGCCACCTGCTGGCAAATGTAGCTGGCCTGAAAACTAGTCTAGTGAATGTTAATTGATGCATGCATAGGAGACTGGGTCTTTTAGAATTGTGCTCTGCCATTTTCAAACAAAATTGTCAAAATCCTTGACCAGCATGTGAAAGTGAAAATTTGAGCAGCAAAGTTTTCTTGACAAATCTCTTGTTTACTCTGTTTTCGCCAATGACAAATCATCAGAAAATTTGTCAAAATTACCTAAGATTTCAAAAGTCTGTAGTGTCAAACCTGATCTACAAATTTTTTACAGAATTCCAGATTTAGGAACAGCGAGTACATCAAACTACATCAAGACCTGACATTCAAGTAAAGCCATTTGAGTATTCTTTGCCTGTTTTTCATTGCCATTACAAGAGCCGAATTTGAAATTCCAAATTCTTGCAGCCGAGAAGAGCTACATACTTCAAGTGATAGCTCAATAATTATACAGTACAGGTCGAGAAGTTTTGTCCAACCAGTCGGCAAAAGTCTGCCATGAGTTGTTAGCTTGATTGGTATTTGAGCCAGAGACAACTGATTCAAATTACACACATATCCCCAGTCAGCAATAACACAGTCCGTACATGCTTATGACTTTCATCAAGTTGTTGTTTGTACCAAATCGCGTATTTACATCTTCACATTGAATAATCAACATGCATATTGTCATAACAACACTGCTTGCTATGTCATGGTGCAGAAATATGGAGCTTCAAGGAATATGAACAGTTGGAAACTGCATCTCAACTTTTGTAAACTGTTTATTGAACTAACTTAGCAGTAATGGAGAGATGTGGCAGATACATCCTGTACACTTAATATTTGTACCTTGTATAAAATACTGGTTCAAAGTACAGGGATGCTCAGTAATTGTGGGGTAAAGGCAACATATGATATGCTTTGACAACTATATTAACTCTTCAGCAAATCTTCTAGTAATTGGGCAAGTTTTTGTTACTGCTAATGTGTGGCTTTTCAGATGTTTGGATTTGTCAGGGTGTATTATTTTAGCGTGTCAGCGACAACTATCTACAAGGCTAGCAATCAGATATCAAATGTAACTCAAAACTGTTTGATTACGCGAGGTATAAAGTATATTTTGTAGGGAATTATTCAGAACTACTTAATATCTTACGTGTATTTATTCACACGCTGACTCGACTGCAGTGTTCAAACCATTCACTGCTTGTGGAAAGAGGTCGCTATACTTCAGTGGTCACTTTTGTCATCCTCGCACATTATTTAAAATTTAATTTCTCATGAGAACATGATATCTCACCAGTCGGACAAAACTTAGTGACCTGTGTTTTATGTGTATGATTGTGTAAATGGTACATGAGACCTTTTATCAAAACTAAAATTGAACATGAGATACATTTTCTCACACTTTTTTCAATCACTACTTTGAAAGACAAGTATTCTTTGTAAGTATGATACTAATTACTACTGGAATGGTGATTTGAGTAGAATAACCCTATATTTCAAACAAGTGTTGAGGGTTAAATACCTCAGAGCATTGTTGGAGATCGAGGTAGACCAACTTTGGCATCTTCTCAGGAATTGCTTGTAAACACTCTCCCTTTAATTTGACTATTCCAAGCAAATTCAGGTAAATGAGATTACTGAAAAAAGATTGACAAATAAGAAATTATTGATACAATAGATGTCAATCAGCGTGAGCAGTACCTACTAGCTAGAATAACAAAATTTTTCACTTTTAAATACCCATATTTGGCTTCATGCCCACTCCCAATTTGTTCATCCTTCCTTGAAAGCGACTGTGTCTTCCTAAACACCTGCCTCAAACACAGCACAGAAACCTTTTTAACCTTGAGTAACAAACTCAGTATCTGTACCATGGTGCCTTATCGGTGTGGGGAAATGAAAGTATCTCAAACACTTATATTTGACTCTTTCACATGAGTCTGACCTGAATGTGACTGCATGAGGCATTTACCTGCATGAACAGTCAAGTGCCCAAAAATTTTGTTGCAAGCATCTGCACTTGGTTAGACACTCACCCTCGGATTTTGGAGCTCCTTGGATGGTTGCAGTGCAGTGATTGTTTAAATTCGAATCGATACTATACTATTATTTAATTTTCAAGCATATGCATTTGTCAGATCAATTGATCCCCAACCTTTCAAACTACAATCATAGCTTATATTGGCTGGGTAATGCTACAATAAAAACCGCCAGAATTCTTACGAGGCTACGCAAAATCTCACAACTAAACTCTATGTACATGGAGTATGGAAAAATACCATAACAAGGTTGATTTGGCCAAAAATATGACCATATAAAGTCAAGTTTTTGCACAAAAGTTGACAGCACAGTTAATTTGGTTCGTTTTATACCCAATTAATTTTCTTAATAAAAGTAGTCTCACCAGAGTTCAACACTGTTTTTGAGGGCCTCCACACATTCAGACTTCACTCGCTCGCTGTCTTTGAGGGCCTAAACACATTCACGCTTCATTCAGTCCCCCATCTTTGAGGGCCTCCAGACACTCAAACTTCATTCAGTCCCCCGTCTTTGAGGGCCTCCAGACACTCAAACTTCATTCAGTCTCCGTCTTTGAGGGCCTCCACACATTTTCACTTTATACATTTGCCGTCTTTTAGGGCCTCCACACATTCACTCCCTGTCTGTGATAGCCTCCACAGATTCACTCCCCATCTTTTAGGGCCTCCATACATCCACACTCCATTCACTACCTGTCTTAGAGGGCCTCCAAACCTCCAAACATTCACACTTGATACACTCCCTGTCTATGAGGGCCCACACATTCACGCTTCATTCACTCCCTGTCTTTGAAGGCCTCCACACATTTGCACTTCATTCATTCACCATCTTTGAAGGCCTCCACACATTCACACTTTATTCACTCAATGTCTTTGAGGTCCTCCACACATTCAAACTTCATTTACTCACTGTCTTTGAGGGCCTCGGCACATTCACAGTTTATTCACTCCCCTTGACACACTAACGTCAAGACTTTGAAGACAGGAATATAACAGACCAAGCATACTGACAAACACAGGACTAGAGCCGTGACCTCACACACAACTGCCAACAGTTCAAGTCTCAGCTACTTTCCTCTCCCTAATATAACTCAGGCTTAGTGAAGCACCTGTGATACCTACCTGCAGTTATCCACTATTGCACTCAATCCAACATCTGTGATTTCCCAACACCAACAAAGAGATAGCCGCTTCAGACTTGATTGACAACTGAAATAGTATCAACTCTCTTCTTTTGTAGAGATAGAAAAGACATAGTATGACTAAGTTAGGTTTTGAAATGTTAGTCCACTAATACACTTGTGAGGTGAGTTTAACAAGCGCAAACCGGCACACTTACCATGCAAAACAGGATTGTTGCATTGGTATTGTGTGTGGTAAGGTTTCTTTGTGCACAATTAGAATTAACGCGATGAGTGGAAAAAAAATTGTGGATAAAGGCACTACCATGGTAAGGGGTTTAATTGGCATTAAGCATTCTGTTCCATGGCCTGAGTGATCTTTAAAGCCTAACTGCAATGGAATTTTGTTATTCTAGATGTATTGGGCTAACCAGGTAGTCCTTGCAAAGCCTTAACGAAATAAGAAAACGTGAGTTTAATCAAGCAAATGTTGGCCCGTCAAATGATAGCTAAAGCCGTCTTTTCAAGCCATATTGCATCACCGCGAGATCCCTGCACAAACAACAAAAGGTCGATAACTGTTGTATTCAATAGGGGTCTGAATAGAACACCATTGCATGCAGGTATTATTCGTAGTTGTTCAAATTAAAAGGTGATTTTTGCAATGACGTATACAAAAAACAAACCAATACGCCTAACAGTTCGTTACATTTGGCAACTCAGTATGGTATGAGTGGGCTCAGAGTGATGCTCTTAATATACTGTAGGATCCAAATTTACAGGTGTTACTGTTCAAGATAGGCTTCAAATTGTGAAAAGGACTCCATAACCACCGGGTTTTTGTACTTCTTCTAAGTATACATTGGTAACTGCAAATAACATACATATATACAAACAAACTTTATACTTTAGACTCAAATGTTGATAAAAGTCACATAAAAAATTTAAGAACACAAAATACAATAAATTCTGTGCTGGAGATAGGTTACAGTTTTGTCTACGGGGCATTTTTATTATCTGTGAATAATTACAATATACATGATTTTGTATGTACGCCAGATATTTACCATTGAGCAAGTTTTACAACAGCTTCATCGCGGATATCAGAACACTCAGTAAGGTCAATAGTATTGATGTAACGTAAACCACCAGGCTGGAATAATGAAGTCAAACCTTCTGATGTAAACCTTTTGCCTTTCTTGAGCTTCAAACGATTTAGTTTAGAAAGACACTGCAATGAAAAAAGAGTTTGACTGAAACTTTAAGTGAAGGATTTGCAAACAAGACAGATAAGCATTACAAGAACAACGCGGAGCGTTGAAATGCGCCCACGAATGCACCGCAAATGGTATGCTTCTAGGGATGTTTATTTGGAACATACAAATGGCCACTAGATGTCGCAAAATACGTCGAATCCATCTGAAAACTGGTACATGTTATCGGCGCTATTTACCAAATGTCATAAAAATCCATCAGGGAACTTCTAAGAAATTGAGGAAAAAAAAAATTACATTGCCACAAAGAGGCTATAGGCGCAAAAAACATAACTGCCACTAAGAGGTGCCACAGTAGCTGAAGTTGTCAGAAAATGATTGTTAGACTTCCACATCACATTGGGAACATACATACCAATTTCCAAAACCATCCTTAGAGTGGTTTGGGTGACAGAAGGGCAGACGCCAAATAACAGAACTCGAAAACAGTAAAAATGGCCACTAGGTGGTGCAAAATACCACGAATCAAACCGAAAACCGAAGCATAGCGTCGATTCACTAATAGATGCCCATCTGCCAAATTTTATGAAAATCCGATGAGGACCTTTGAAGATAGAGGTAAATGTTAAAAACTAAAATTGCCACTAGGGGGCACACCGGTAGCCCGATCCGTCCGAAAGTCGTGGTCCTTTGTTGTCAACTTCATATGAATATACCAGCAAAATTCAATAAAGATCCTGTAGAGCGTTTAGGGAATACAGCCATGGGCGCAAAAACAAACAAAACTGCCACTAGGAGGCACCACAATTGTCAAAGTCGTGGGAAAATCATCGTCAGCTGTCTTCGTCACAGTAAGAGCATATAAGTCAATTTTCAAAATCACCCCTAGAGCAGTTTGGTTGATAGAAGGGCAGATGCCAAAAACAGTAAAAATGGCCACTAGGTGGTGCAAAGTACTGCGAATCAGTCCGAAAACAGGAGGATAGCATCAACTCACTAATAGATGCCTTAAAAAAACTGCCAAATTTTATGAAAATCTGTTGAGGACCTCTGACGATACAGAGGTAAGCATAAAAAACTAAAATTGCCACTAAGGGGCACACCGGTAGACAGAGAGGTCCGAAATTCACCGCCATCTGTCGTCAGCTTCATATAAACACATATGCCAAATCTCATCAAGATCCTGTGAGGGGTTTAGGAGATACAGCTGCGGTCGCTGGACAACGCACGATGGATGCCTAGACAGAGATGACGGCAATACACAACCACATATAAATATATGAGCGCATAAAAACTGATATGAATTAATATTTTTTCAGTAAACAGAAAAATATTTGTTTTCACAGAAAAAAATATCATATCCAAAAATGCAACGCTTTTCATTGAGGCAATTTAAAATTGAATGAAAACACATATTAACAAATAGTCAATATCCACACCAACTGAAAAATTTACTGCTGAAAATTGAAAGTCAACGACAAACACCTCTAGTAAACAAGTCAGAGCAACATGGTGTATTGATATGTGACCACTGTCTGATCCTACATAGTGTTAAGGAGAAGCAGCCATGGGCGCAAAAAACAAAACTGCCATTAGGACGTGCCACAGTAGTTGAAGTTGTCAGAAAATCATTGTCATCTGTCCTCTTCATAGTAACAACATACATGCCAATTTTCACAGTCATTCTTAGAGTGGTTTGGTTGATATAGGGGCAGATGCCAAATTTCATGAAAACCAGTGGAGGACCTTTGAAGATACAGAGGCAAATGTTAAAAAATGCCACAATACCACGAAGGGGCACAGCGGTATTCGGGTTGGTCTGAAACTCGTCGCCCTCTGTCGTATACCCCATAGGAACACACCTGGCAAATTTCATTAAGATCCTGCAAGAGGTTTAGGTGATACAGCCACGGATGTCAGACGCCCGGACAGAGATGACAGCAATATGCACCCACATATAAATATGTGGGTGTATAAAAAAGCAATAAAATAGCAAACAGGCAATGCAGAATAGGTTAAATCCATCTGACAATGAACATATGCCACTGTCTCTTTCATAGAAACTAATTTGCTGGAATTCAGATCTAACAAGGAACTTGGTAGATATTGAGGGATACAGTTACCATTAGAGGGATACAGTTACCATTAGGGGTTGAGACTAAAACCACTCATCCCACAATCACTGTCAACAATGCTCTCCTCAATAACAACAACACGTAGCCAAAAGTTCACGAACATCATCAAGGAACTTGATAGATTTTGAGACAGAAGCTAAAAACCTAATCGACACTAGAAGTCGCTTTAGCAGTCAGACGTGGCTGAAAATTTTAATTATTAATTGTGCTCTCATCAAAAGACCAAATTTCGCGAAGATCCATAAGGATGAACAGGGTAGATGCTGAGGCATAAACTTGCTGATGAATGTGACTGACAGATGATGCCAGAATAGTTAAATTATTTCAAAGCCATGATCTTTGTGAACTAAAAAGCCTGAGGCTATATATTTCAAAAGCAAGAGTGCTAGGAGCTGAAACTTTATCATTGTAAAGTTGTAATGTGAACTGCATTATGAGGCCAAAGCCTACATACAATAAACATTTCTGATTATGATCCTGAGTGTTAGGCAGAGAAAAAAGGCCACCAGGGGTCCCTTAATAAACTGAATCTGTCCAAAACTGGAAAGGTATCACAGTTGTTCCAATAGAAACATAATTGCCAAATACCAAGGAAATTCATCACCGACGGAACTTGTTTTTTGTTTTGGAACTTGGAAAATAATGAGTCAAATGTAAAATAAAAATAGCCACTATAAGCACAGCGGTCGCCTAATCGAGATGAAACTCAGCGACATCTGTTGTCACCTTCATAACAATGTCCCCTTAATCTGAATGAGTTTAGGAAATAGTAGATGCCAGATGCCCACACATAGATGATGGCAATATACAGATGTATATGCATGTGGGTACATAAAAACAAGCAAATATATGTTTTAACAGTATGTTGACAGCAATGGCAGAATACTTAATCCATATAAACATTACACAATAATCAATCCATGTAAACAATACATAATAATTAATCCATATAAACATTACATAACACAGTCAAATTTAAGAGTAAGTGCTAGGCAAAGAAATGAGATGCAACCCATGCTCTATATTACAGACGCGGATATGTTAGACATAAAAAGTACTTTAATTTTCTGAAGCGTGGCATCTGTCAGTAATTCAGCAAATGAGATTGCAAATGCCTGAAGGTTTTCACAAGACGGAAGATCTTGAAATGCATCATCGGTCAAACCTTCACCATCTAACTGCAGACACGTGATCTTGTGGTGACGTCTCAGAAGTACTTTGACAGCACTAAAGGAGAAAAATACGGGCCGCGTTATACTAATTACAAGAGCAACGCAGAGCGTTGAAATGCACCCACAATTGCACCGTATACGGTATCCTTCTAGGGTTGTTTATTGGTACCATAAATTTGGCCAGTAGATGGCATATATGTAGTATGTTGCACTTTGCAAAATGGAAAGACATGGTCATTGTCTCCTCAATAGGCTAGGGGCAAAATGTGAGTGATCTTCATAATACAAACACATCCTATACATCAGTTGCTTAAAGCACCACAGAAACATACAATTAAAAACAAATTTATCAACATACGAGATTAGCACAGCATTAGAATGCCAGAAACAAATTTCTACTTGGAACTTTTCCTTCATAGTCACGAAGTGACACAAAGTATACACCTGAAGACCTATGAAAATACAGAGGTCAATGTAAAATACTAAAATTGCCACTAGAGGCATACCGGTAGTCAGAATCATCCTAAAGTCGTCATCGTCCGTAGTCAACATCACATAAATACACTTGCTAAATTTAGTAAAGATTCTGCAAATGGTTTGGGACATACAGCCATGGGCTCAAAAAAAAACTGCCACTAGGAGGCGCCTAAGTAATCAAAGTCATGGGAAATTCAGCATCAACCGTCCTCTTCATAGTAAGAACATACATGCCAATTTTCACAATCATACTTAGAGCGGTTTGGTTGATAGAGGGCTGGACGCCAAAAAACAGACTCAAAAACAGTAAAAATGGCCACTGGGTGTCGCAAACTAGGTCGAATCCATCCGAAAACGGGAGGATAGTGTCATTGCACTAATAGGTGCCTACATACCAAATTTCATGAAAATCCGTTAAGGACTTGTGAAGATACAGAGGTAAACGTAAAAAAATAAAATTGCCACTAGGAGGTACACTGGTAGGCGGATCCGTCCAAAAGTCGTCATCGTCTATCATATAAATACACTTATCAAATTTCTTAAAGATCCTGCGGACGGTTTAGGAGATACAGCTATAGGCGCAAAAAAAGACAGAACTGCCACTAGGAGGCGCCACAGTAGTCCAAATCTTCTAAAAATCATTGTCAGCTGTCCTCTTTAAAGTAAGCACATACATGCCAATTTTCACAATCATCCTTTGAGCGGTTTGGTTGATAGAAGGGTGGACGCCAAAAAACAGACTCAAAAACAGTAAAAATGGCCACTGGGTGTCGCAAACTAGGTCGAATCCATCCGAAAACGGGAGGAAAGCGTCATCGCACTAATAGGTGCCTACATACCAAATTTCATGAAAATCTGTTAAGGACTTGTGAAGATACAAAGGTAAGCGTAAAAAACTAAAATTGCCACTAGGGGGCTCACCGGTAGTCGGATCCGTCCGAAAGTTCGCACATGCCGTCCCATTCATGAATGGAACATATGTGCCAAATTTCATGAACGTATGTCAAAGGGTTTTGGAGATAAAGCAGCGGACGCCGGACGGACGCCACCCGGATGGATGGACGGAGATGACGGCATAATGCGTCCACAATATAAATATGTGGGCGCATAATAATACAGCACACGTCAAAAGTATTCAGGCAAAATGACCCAGAATTGCCTGGTCACGATGTCTGAACAGAAACAATATTCATCACGAGAGTGGTCTATCTTCATGATTAAGCCTGATGGGTAATTCACAGTATGTTAGTACGGTGGCTAAGCTGTTTTGTAATCATAAGTTTGCCCCCATAATTGTTAGTACTATTCATTTTTGTTATTGACATAGTTAGCAGTCATGAAGGGAAATGGAACTTTGTCCAATCACTTTGTAATCTAGTGTAATTGTGCATTGACAGAAGGAGTATGTTTCTTGAGCTAACACTCAACATTCTCTTAGTACTTCAACCATAAGCCAGAGATACATGAAAATGACTTCCACTGTAATAAAATAGCCTGGAGTTACTGTACTGTATTTAAAAGAACATTTGCGCAGGAGTATCTTGTTTCTGGTTAATTTGCTCACCAGTAAAGTCACACTAATGTGACTACCAGTGAAATATGCTGCAACTGGTCCTAATCAGTAGCTCCCAAATTATTTCAAGATTCACTAAACCCAGTTTAAGTAACGCATTAAAAGACTAGCAACAAATACTTGCATGAAAGACTAAACTTTTTGAAGAATTTAGACTCTAAAACCAGGGGAGGCATCAGACATGTGACATGCACTTACTTATCAGTGACCCAGGAAACACCATCCAAACTCAGAGTCTCTATAACTTCTACGTTTTCAGCGATGCAAATGACACTCTCATCGCCTAGTTTCTCACAGTGAGTCAAATCAAAATGTCTCAGCTTGCCAAGATGACACAGATGCTTAACACATTCATGGTTGATGAGAGGACAGCCTTCAATATTAATCGACTGTAAACCTCGACAATGTTTCGCGATAACTTCTAAAAAATAGCTGTGAACACTGTCACAGAATCCCAAATCAAGATGTTCCAGCTGGGGACAGTTTGTGACTAGCGAGTTCACCTCGTATACAGAGAGGTCCCTGCGACCGTGCAAGGACAGCCTCTTGAGTAGTGGAGCTCGTTGAAACAAACTACAGAGAGTTGACGTCTCTATGTGTTGGTGGAAATTCAGATAAAGATGATGCCAGAGAACAGGTTCATACGCAAACTGTTTCCATTTCTTACATACCAGAGCGAGAGTTCCACAGAGTTCTTGTGGTGTGAAGTAAGAAAAGATGAATAATACTATCTCGGCCGGGAGATCACAAAAAGTCAAGCAATTGGAAATGAAATCTGGACATGATAAACTCTCTCTTGAGAATTCCGAGTAAGAATATCGTGAAGAACTGCACATGATTGTTTCTGATGACAGTTTGTACGATGATGTGAGATGGGAGACTCTTTGTTCATCTCTATCAACCTGGGTATTTTGTCTATTCGATGGGTCTATAAACTCCACAGATGATAGCACTATTGTAGGTGCACAAACTTCTAGTGACTCGGGAACCACAATATTTGATTTGTCTGCTGTAGCTGAACAGTGTGTTGAATTCCTGCCAACAGGTTCTGGTAAAACACCAGAATCGTCTTCATCTGAACTATTTAAACTTTCTAAATCTTGCACAATCACATGTTCCCCTTTCCATGGCGTCACACTAGTTCTACCACAAACATTAAATAACTTTTCCTGGTGTTTTCCAAAGACTGAACTCTCATCTGAATCTTCTCCATCACCGCAGTATGGCCGCAAGCTAGGGAAGACATTGGAATCATCTTCCCTTTCAGTTTTCACAACAATGTCATCAACTTCTCCAGATGTTTGAGAAACAGCATTGCACAAAGTGTCAGTAGAATTTTCTAATGATTCTCTCCAACAGGTAGTAGTTGGCAAAGAATAATTTACACTCCTGGGTTTTGTTTTCCAAGCTGCATCTGATGGTTCTAAAGTAAACGTTTCAAGAGACTGCTCAGATAACGAATGACAGAAATCTTGTAGGATGTTGGCCTGCACAACAACAGATTTTTCTGGAAGCTCCGAGGAAAACACAACATGAGCCTGAAGCATGCGTTCAGCATCTAGCTCTGATCTGGAGTTAAACAGACTGCTGTCACATTCTAGTTCTTCCTGATGACAGTTACAGGCTTCTTCTTTAGATTGTACACACGATGACCCAGACCTGTTTTGATCAGCACTCATCACTACTAAGTTATTACCAAGCCATGGTGGTCTGTCCCTCTGTGTTACACTTTGACTCTGGAAAATATACAATGAAACAAGTCACTTTTATCATTATTCAATAGTGCATCCTGATACAAAACAATTTATAAAACCTGTAAGAATGTGTGTGATGATCCCTGTGGTTATTGTACATTGAGAATTGTGAGATGCAAGTCAATTTCAATGAGGGCAAAGCCTGAGTTGAAATCGACTTTGGGCACATCACAAATTAAGTAAGATAAAATAACATGGCTATCACATATGTTGTATAACATATTGATCATACGATAAAAGTTCTCAAGTTTGGGACAGTGAAAAAATTATTATTTGTGTCAAAGTTGGAGCTTGTGTCAAAATTTAGAAATAAGCCTCATTGGCCATCCCAAATTCAAGAAACATGAGAAAGACGAATTTTGCATTAGCAGCTATTTTTGATGATTTTAACTCAGACAGGGTACTCTGGCTGTACAGAACACACAAGCATGCTTTCAGAACACATCAGAGAATATAAGCAACAGGCCAAAAACTTAGCAATCATATGGCTGAACACAGCAAACGCCTACAGATCTATGCCTCATCTGTTGCCATGAGGATCTTCTATATACCAGAGAAAGCTCATTAAATACTTATTCACAACTGCTTCCAGAGCATACGGATGAGATTCACTGTGGAGGACTTCACGACAAACTGGTAGCCGTTGGAGAAGGATATTTTGACCGGCTGCACTACATGTATATCCATTATATTGTTTGTGATGGGGATGAACATCTCGATATCAAAAGGCAGCAGAGAATGCAGAGGTCCAATGTTCCAAGGGTCAAGACTACCAGTTGTCAAGGAATTTGTGGATGTCCTAACCATTACTGCCAACTTCACAGTCGGAGCAGCATGGGTGCTGAAGAAGTTGGCAGATTAGTTGGAATGGTGGGACTGAAGTTCAAGGTCACCAAATCAAGGAGTCTGGTGTTGACGAAAGAGAGAATTTGCCACCACAATACTTTCAGCATCGATGTCGAACCAAGAAGCCTTTAAAATACTGAGGCAAGAACTATATTGAGGTACTCCACCAAGTTTTACAGGTGTGGGTCTATATAGCCTAGGCTCATGCTACACTTTTAAAGGTATTAGCCAAAATGACTAAAGCATCTGAAAACTTTTAGCCTTAATCAAAATACTTTCTCTTTCCCAACACAGTTGCACAGACCGAACATTTTAGTTTTCCATGTTATGCACACTCCGACTCTTTTCATAAATGTAATATAAGAAAACATCTTTACCTTAAGAAAAAATAAAACAAATAATCAACATTCCAAGGTCATATAGCAACCTAATAAGTTTGAGAGGATATTACCAACACGAGTTTCATTATGACCTAAAAAGTATGCACCGGATTCCACCTATACCCGAGTTACTGCGTGTGTATGCTGGCAATATGGGTGTTTAAATAATGTTGACCTTAAAAAATTGGGCAGGAGTTCCCCCTATCCCCAGTTACGGCGGAGGTAGGCTGGTCAAATGGACACTTCATTGATGTTGACCTAAAAAAATTGAGTAGGGATTCTGCTGTATCCCGGGGTTACAGCGGGGGAACGCCAGCTAACGTGGACATTTTGATGAGCAAGACATTTAGGTCCAAAAACATTAACATAGCTTGTGACATGCAAATAAAGCTAAATCGTGCTGAGTAATGAATATAAAACTCATTACGGAAGTAAAAAATTGGTATTTTCTTTACCTTGCTTTCTTTCGGCCACTACCAACATACAAACACATCCCAGTCTCAATAACTTTTTAGGAGCTCCCTTGATATTGGGGCCGAATATCGACCCCAATCCCCTCTGAAAGATGATTGAAAAATCACGCGAAATTCCCCTCATGAGGTCCAAAAATTCCCCTAAAGTAATTGAAAATTCCCCTCGAGGTTTGAACAATTTGTAACTCACACAGGTCGCAATTTGAAAGAGCGCAAAATGTTACTTTTGGCTACTTGAGGCAGAGCCTATGAGGGCTTGCAACAGGGTGGGGGCTGCTGTTGATGGTGATCAGCAGGTAGAATTTTCCCCTCACCCCAAAAAAATCCCCTCTCACAAGGCACCTTTCCTCTCAGATAAACCAGGCCTTGTTTTTACACTTGTGACATTTAGCGAGCTGCCTAGGTATGACATGTGACGTATTTTAATTTAAAAATAGATAACAAACTCATTCTTCCCACTGTTGTCCGAGCCTTTTAGTCCTTGAAAACAAAACTTGTCAGTGTCAAGTCTCAAAAATATTTGAGACGACAAAGTGTGCGCTGAAAATTGGTAAAGTTCGTAATGAATTAGGAGAGATTTTTGAACCTTGAGTTCATATTGCATGTTTGAGACAGTTAAACTCTGTTCAGTATTAAAATACTGTCGGACCCGCTCACACCACGTCGCCAGTGTAAAATGTTATAAAGAGAGACTGGGTCGCCTTTGATGCCAAAAACTAATATTCTATTCATTGTTCTGACATTGTCACTTGCAGACAACAAGCAGCAACACCTACACTAGATCTCGATATGAAGCGAGAAATTGCCATATAATTACAAAGAGCGCTGACCCCTCCCCCTTACACAGTTGAATATTTCGTTTCTGTAAAAGAGTGATTTCAGGGGGAGTGACGGACATGAAATGGAACATTCGCTTGCTGTTTTTAGGACTCCGAATCGAATAATGTCGTTTGCGGCACGACTTGATTCGAGATGACTGTGAGTTTACATGAGAGTAGGTTTCCTGAAATTAATTTTACTGTCAAGTTGCAAAAGCTCAACCATCATCAGTGCTGCTCACAATTCACCAATGGCAAGCTGGCATGCGGCTATCGAGAGCCTAGAGTGGTATTGTGATCAGTCTGAAACTTGTCGTAACTCGTCAAGCAGTGATGAGATTGAGAACATCATTGTGGCCTTTCTGACAGATTTCATTGAAGATGGATAGTGGTATATTCTAAAATGTCATGTACGCCATAAAAATAACACTTCACCCTGGCTAAACCACCAGTCGCGTTACTATAAATACCTTTTGAGCTTAGATGGACACCTTTGAAAGATGCAGAGTATTTACATCGTTCCAACAAATACTATATCAATAAACATTTTTTCCAAATAGCTCTTCATTCTGCCAACAAAACTGAAGACAGAACTCAATGTGCCAGAGGTCAAACAGAAATGTACACATGCAGTGTTATGGGGAGATCACCCACCTGCCAGCCATGCTGATAAGAAGCATTACAGACGGGGACTGGCCTTGGCAACACGAAGCCCCTCAGCTGGCTGCTGAGAGGCTACAATACTCCCTATCCATCTCTGAACTAATCTCATTACCGTGTATTTAAAAAAGGCAGTGGCCCAAATCGGGTCACCGAGTAAGAGGTTTTTACCTCATCAAACACTTAAAATTGTCACTTAAAAAAGTACTTACTATCTTCAGCAATACCTTCTAGTTCTATGCATATCTTCAATGAAGTATGAAGATATCCAGAGTAATTGTAAGATTTGTGGCAATTAGACTTTTGTTTGTGAACTGGCCTGATTTTGCACAACTTCCTCATATAATGGCACTCACCGAGAGAAGCTCGAGTGAACCTCAACAGATTTTCATGGACGTGTTCTAATTATGTAGACTAAATGATTTCCAGACTCATGCTATGTGTTGATAATAACTCAGAGCATGTATGCATGCTTCAGTCAATGTCATTTACTGTATTTTGAAATGAGTTACTTTTTATGGGGGTAGGCCTATGGTATTGTAATTACCTAGGATGGCCTATAGCAACAGATTCCATTTATTACAAGTTCTAAAAAGATAGAAATAAGCTCCCATGGTTTTGGCAGTCTGGATTCACTTGTTGTAGATGTGCTTCCGATGAATCATATGAGCCTCTGTTAGCTACTCGCTAACGGGCAATAGCGGAGTTGCAACGCCGCCATATTGGAAATGGGTCAGAATGTTGCATTGTGGTTAAGCCGGTAAACAAGTACGTCGACAAGCGTGGGGGCGAACCGGCCACAGGGAGGTTGTACGTGTTGTGTGCCTGGCATGCTATAATACCAGTTAGCGAAATAAAAAATTTAGTTAACTACCTGTTTCCCAAGGATCAAGAACTGCGTTAAACATGGGTCAGAGACATCGGTAGAGCTGGTAGCAAAGGCCGACTTCGTGAATTCTTTCCGACTTCGTAGCATAAAGTGTGCAGCGCTCATTTTGAGGGCGGCAAGAAAACGTATCTTAGAAACTGCCCAACAATATCTCCCTTCAAAGAAACAGTAACAAATACTCCACGGCGGTTGGTAGTGAAAAAAAAACTTGTTTTCGCTTGACCAGAACCAAGCCAACATGAGCAATTTTGAGGATAATGCCTCTGCACAATCACCTGTTCTGGGTCGACTCACTTAACGTATGCACACTATATGCATTACGCGCTAAGATAAAGTGTGCAGATTATTATTATTTACTTTCTACAAAATTGTGGTACATTGCTATCAAAATTCGTTGTTAAATTACGATCATTTTTCATAAAATTTTGTTGAAGTTCCAGGGCGAAATCTTGCCGACAAATGCGTAGCTGCTGGTCTCGCAATCGTCGATAGGGCTTGAATTCTTAAATAAGAATACAGCTTTGACTCAACAAATTACCTGAAATCCTCCTCAAGTTTTCCAAATAGCGTCTCTAAGATTTTTAAGTTCTTGTGAAGTCTGGATTAACTGCAGATTAAGTCCAAATCTACGCTAGATTGTAGCACGCAACCCGAGAAAAATCTCTGTGGGAACACATGTTGTTGTCACGTGACGTTTGTTTTGAAGTTTGTATGCGTGTGTGTGAGAGTAAGCGTGCGTGTGCTTGTCAGAGTTCATTTGCCAGAGTAATGTAATGATCTAGGTGTGCATTGTATCCAAAAAAAAAAAAAAAGAAAAATAAGTCAAGCAGTCAAGCAGAGCGTGTTTTAATATTTACGGCTTAGCACTTGCTGGCCTCATCTGCTAAAAACGTTCGAGAATTTTTTCGGTAAGACCGACATGTCACTCATTGAGTCGCCGGGTGAGTGGATGCGTGACCGTAGTGTAACAGCTATTTCCCGGAAGATTTGGGGTGTAAGGGTGCGAAGTGGGTCATTTTGACCTTAAAAACACCAATTATGATTAGTTAAATAATTTCTCTTAAAAATAATGCAGAAGCTTTTTACGGTATTGGAAACTTTCGGAAATTAGTGCCAATATTTATTTGCCGATGCTATGTTACCCGATTAATCTTCGATGACAGTCGGTACATTATGCAGCGCGCGCTTCTTGGTCGCGTGCTAACACTGGTCGAGTTTTTTTTTTTAGTCTTCGATTCACGGTTTTCACATGCACAAAGAAGTTTGAGGCCGGAGAAGATCTGTACTGGAAAGAAACAATGCAATCCCGCTCTTTGACAAGTACGCTGTGTCTGTTTTCAAAGTCCAGACCCGCGTAGTGGGGCACATCCCTCGCAAGAGCAGCAAAACTTCTGCGTTCTTTTTGAATCGCGGCGTAAGTTTGAAGTGTATACGGACATAACGGTGAGGCTCGTGGTCCGTTACAAATTCAGGCTGTCGGATCTTTCAATTGATAAATTGGAGACGTTAGAACTGTAGGTAAGGGCATTTTTCGCATGTAGTTCATGGGCTGGGCGCTTACTTTAGCAAAGTCTGAAAACGCGTTGGGGCACTTGTTGAGCCATGGGCGCTAATTAGGGCGAATAGCGGCAGAATTACATACAGCAGCGTAGTTTAATGCACACAAATTACACGTCGTGCAAACCAGTCGGTCATCCCGTTTACCATCAACAATCCCAGTAGCCTTTGCGCACCCTAATTTCCGGACATGCGCAATCGTTAAATCGATTCGGTTGCAACTCCGCTATTGCCTATTAGCTGAATGGTTAACACGCTTGCCGGTTTTATGGGGGTCGCTGGTTCGTTCCCCGGGTCGGGTAATCTCGGCTATTACTACAAATGGCGTAGTCGGCAAACGGATGATCTACCGATGAAGCACTGCCAACAAGTACCCGCGGACCTCGAGACGGCTCGCATGGAAGGTTCCAGGAGTCAAGGACCTGTATGAGAGACTACCTTGTGTTCACCTGTGTTGTGATGGTAAAGGTACCAAGGGATGTTGATGACCTGTATGCGAGACATCCTGGTGTTCACCTTCCTGGTGGCGTGCCCGTTCCGTAGGGAAGGGGGTTATGTTGTAGATGGGCTTCCGGTGAATCATATGAGCCTCTATTAGCTACTCGCTAAAGGGCTACTGCAGCTGAATGGTTAGCACGCTTCCCGGTTTTATGCCTTATGGGGGTCGCTGGTTCGATCCCCCGGTCGGGTAATCTCGGCTATTACTACACACTGTTCCACAGTTCATAGTAATCACAGTAGTACATGGCAGCCTTGGGTGAAAACTGCTGATGTTGCGTACTTTTGCTAATTTTGTAAGAAGCTTGATACACTTTCTGGAGATGCAAGTTAACTGTGCACATTTTTTAAGTCTGGCCCAGGATCACGCCATATGTTCAAATTCTGTAAATCCTGTGGAGCAGAAGAGGACCTGCCTTAACCTACTTTTTTCAAGTCAAAAACCAGCAAAACTGTTGAATGGAATTAATACGAGGATTAAGAAAATAATTTGGGAAATGCGCAGTTTTTAACTTGGCTGGCATTGAGCATCAATTGAAGATAAACGCAAATCACCAGGCGCAACAAAAATCACAAGGAAGAATGGCGTCTTTTAATTAGCAAGCACTAAAAGACAGGCGGCTCAAGAAATAAATTCCCGGTGTATTCCTGTTGCTAAAATTACTTACACAGTTGACAGAACTCCTCATATTGAATTGGGAGCAGCAATGGGCGCAGCCATCTTGAGTTGTCTAGCATCCGTTTCCTGTTGGATAGCGACATCTAACGAGCAATAACTGAGTGACGAACACACTTTCACAGCCACGACCAGAGATGATGCGGCATCCGATCAACTCTGGTCTGCAGGTTGTACATACTTTAATTTTTGAAAGTTTGTTCAGATTTGCAAACGAATAAAAGACAAAAGCACTAAATAACTGTTTTCACACCAAAACGTCTTATTGCATATTCGTCTTGCAGCACGAATATGAACAGAGGCTGAGGAAAAAGCCGGAAATCTCAACAGAAATAAGCTATATTTTTGGGAATTAAACAAATGGCGTGTTACATATACGTGTGATTTTGTACTAATAGCCTTTTGTTGTTTCTTTAATTAAAGTGGGAAGGATAATCGACTTATTCTGAACCGTCTGGAAAATAAAAAACATGGTGAAAGCAAATAGGCGACATATACACAAGTATTACCGTTCATTGAAAAAATCCTCGGTTTGACTTGTTGTAGCACAGCGTAGACTTATCACCTTGCTTATATTATAGACAATATTATAAAGTGCACCGGCATGTACCTATCACCCTACTATTATAGACAATATTACAAAGTGCACCGACATTTACCCATCACCCTACTATTATAGACAATATTACAAAGTGTACCGGCATGTACCTATCACCCTACTATTAGAGACAATATTCCAACGTAGACCAATATGCTATTTGTTCTAAGCTTACCTTGATGTGTATTAATATTTCATTTTTTTCAACAAATTTTGGAATAAATTTAGCAATATTTCCTGTTTTAATCCAATGCCTATTGAATCGATTTTCATTTGTTGTTCTAAACATTAAATTAGGTTTTATCTTGAGTGTTTACGCTTAAGTCTCCATTTCCATACACACTTCAAAATGACTTTTAAAGTTATCAGTGGAGTTATACAGAAATTATGTAAATTTTGATTCAAAATGCAATAGCTTAATGAATCTAAAACAGCGCCAAAACGAAACTGACGTACCGAAAAATCTACTTCTTGATTTATAATTTTCTTATGCAATGCGACGGTTGATGGTTACAAAATTCCGCACATTTTAATATTTATTCCAATACATACACAGAAAAAAGTGTGAAACTCAGTACAATGACATTTTTGTTAACGATTTTTAACAGGATTTTTCTCGCATTAACCGCGTGGTTGATGCCTTGGCCTACTAGCGCTAATTAGTTATACGCGCGAGTGTTTGTTTAATCGAATTTGTTTTGATATTTATGAATAGACGATGAAAATGTGAGAATGTAAAGTGACCTAGAAAAAAACTGTGCTAAATTAATATTTGCCTTCTCGTGTTACCGGCGATACACAGGTTGACAGATGAATATGGGCTGGCTTTTTAATAAAGGTTTACCAATTATACGGAATAAATTGATGCGAGTGCGTAAAATGTAAACAAGCTAGATTTTAATTGAAAGATATGTCAACAGCGAGTAATGTAGACCGTGCAGTTAAACATGAATAAAGATTGTCTTACCTAATTAGCTTCCTCTGATAAAATATTCAACTTTTTTAAAATTTAGTGGGAGTCTTCATTGCACCAACACATAAAATAAAAAATAATGAAAAAATGATGTCAACAAAAAACCTTAAAAAACACTGGCATGTCTCTTGAGTGCTTCAGAAAAATACGCAATGTACGGTAGATGTGTTGCGAATTCAGTTTATGGGGCAAAAGTAGTTGGCTTATAAAAAACCTCCAATTATAATCGACCCTGCGAACATAATGATTAATACAAAAGCAAAAAAAGAAAAATAACGACATTTTGACGTTTTTCATTTACCTGGCGAAAGCAGTCACGGCTTCACGTGTAGCGTGCATTCACCGTTTACAACGCAAGCTTAATTCCAGCATGCTCGTAGACGCGGCCGTTACCGGACACACGCACTGCTAAAGTTCTTACCACTTAGACCACTGGAGGCGTACATGCAGAAATAATTCTAAACTCAATAAGGTATTAAACATCTCAAGGATCGACAAGAGCAATGAGTTTAAAAATCTTCTCGTTTCCGCTGCCACCTTCCTGATAATGCGATCACTTTAAGAGATCGAAGTATTTCTTTGTTTTGCACATCATACCTTCAAAGGTTGGTTAACTAAGATGACACAGTCAACATGGCTCACGCGCGGCTCAACTTGTAACGGAACTTCACGCCGAGTCTTATAGTCTGGTTTCCATGACAACACAATGAAATTGAGTTGTAGCTATATTCGGACCGTTTTTATGGTTTACAGATTACAACTGATCGCTTGTCCGCTAAATAGAGTTGAACACGAAAATTTGAGCTTTCCGAGAGTTGGTCACTTTTTTAAAGTCTCATAGATCGATGAGGTCAATATCAACTAGTTCCACTAGGCCCTATAATCGTGGAAAAACAGGAACGCGTTAAAATCTATTAGATGTCTACTCTATATACTTTTTAGGTATTCAAGATCATCGTATTGTGTGTGGAATTAAAGAAAACACAAAATATCTTTTTGCACGTCGAGCGACTATTTTGTTACCTAATATTGCTATGGATAATTTTTGTGTTCCGTCCGCAATTCCAGATTCGTTTAGTCGTCAAGCCTCCATGTATCCTTGCTTGTAGTGGGAGTTACCCAACTAACTCGTTGTTTTAACGACATCTGGCGGTCAATATTGTGACACTTGAATTAGAATGAAGATAAAAGCAAACGTCCATTTCAACTTGACACCAATAAACAATGGGTCCGTGTAAGAAAAGGAAAAGACAAAATTAAAAAACTTTAGCACAGAACACTGTTGTACGAAGATTCATATCATAGCCACGGATCTCTTTTCACAAGCGTAATATTAACACCAACTTTTTGAAAAGGAAACAACGCCAACAACAAGAAATATACCAACAATAACAACAAAAACAAGAAATACAACAACAATAACAACAACAACAACTACAGCAGCTACAACAACAATAACGACAACGAAAATAACGACAACAACAAAACGTCAACAACAATAACGACAACAACAACGACAACAACAACAACAACAACAACAACAACAACAACAACATTAACAACAGCTACAACAACAATAACGACAATTACAACAATGACAACAACGACAACAACAGCAACAACAACAACAACGAATTTTGACTGATAATGATACATTCTTGCTTCAAACTTGGAATGCATTTTTTCTGGTACTGTGCTACACCATACTCGAATGATGTTCAAATTCAGAATGCGACCTACGACTTTATCAATGTTTAATCGTCTTGTTTATCAAAAACTTCGCTTCAGCAGCTGTGTGTGTCCTGGGGCGCTGAGCATCGTTTTCAAGCGGAAGCAATGCATTGAGGGACGATATCTGAGACCGCACCTGTGTGTCTGTCTAGTAATAAGCTAGATGTCGTAGAGCGTACTGAAACGGAATGAACTAATCCAAACAGGTGATGAAGTATACCTGTATGGGCATTTTGCATTTTTGATGAGTCAATCGCGACGCCAACACAAACCCAACAAGGAAATAGGATAATGCTAAACCTCCACAAGATAGCGCTTATGTGGCCCAGAGAATTGTCGAACGGAAAACTGCATTCAAGAACATAAAATATTTACAATTTCATTAACTTATTCAAATTTCATGCAATTTGCTTTACAGTCAGCTCATACGAATGCATTATCAAACTATTATTATAAGAAAACGACAATAATATCTAGTGTCTGCAGGTGAAAGAGATTTTGAATTAGTGACTTTTTTAAAAGTCCATAAAACTTAAAAGTTTTTTTATTGTTATCATTGTGGTGCAACTATTGCCAATTTAGGTTATCACAAAATTCTCCTTGTATGTTGGACAAAGTTGGTTCTGGTCTTTACTCCACCCGACTAAAAGGAAACTGAATTAAGTCACGAAAACAAGAGTCAGCAATATTTGATATGCCATGGGATGACAACTGATGAGTAAAATACAGCTTCATTTTTGCTCGTCTCAGGTGGATTTTTCTTTGAAAAAGTGAAAAATTAATAAGAAATACGGCACAACCTACTCGATTTTCACAAAAAACACCAGAACCAATGGAAGTATGTCTTTTGATCTTATTTGACAGTAGAAAAGTTGTGAGCATAGATATTTATTTAGGAAAACCAAACAAGCTGAAATATCATTATTAGCTCGTTACAGTAGCCACAAACTCGAAAGCCCATAACATTACCATAATCATTATTTACTAACAATCAATGGACATGTAATACACTATGAAGCACTCCTCCGTAGACCGACTTTACTATTTGCCATTAAGTTGTGGACAAAACGCAAATTAAGTTAAGCAAACGTTGTCAAAAATAAGTTTATCTAGTTTCAGTTCACCTCACTGCTTACTTATTGTCATAACACAATTCAGGAATTATTAACTTTCATAATAATTTCCTTCGAGCAATTTGATATCGAAGTTCGATAAATGTTCTCTTTCATCTACCCGAAAGGAAAACATGGACCGAAAAGGCTAAATAAATAAACAAACGGCTTCTACCGTTATGAAAGCGCTGCTCTTACAACCAATAATGGAATGTAAATAGAAAACCTAAAGCCTCAATTCAGCCTGAGCGTAATCCTTTGTTCGAAAATTGTCGATATTTGTACTGTGAATTGGACTCAATGATTTTTACAAAATGTCTTTTATTGGTTTTCTACTGTCTCTCTCACGCTTATGTACATCGATACAAAACTTTGGAACAAAATGATATAGAAAACCTCAAGTCACAAGTCGAGTGCTTTATCAAATTCATTTGAATATAAAAGGTGACAATTTGCTCGGTGTCTAACGCATAATTATTGACCAGACACGGCTACTTTAAGTGACACAATTATTACATCACGTGTCACGTGACGGTAGCTTGTCTGTTTGTCCTGGTACATCCTTTGACGGAAATTTGCTGGAAAACAAAAATAATAAACAAACAGCGAATCGCCGATAAAACAGTCAGCCTGAGTCAATAGGAGTTTGTGAAAATACATTTTACAGTCGGGTTTATTGACATAGTAACTGTGAGCTAATGGGTATCTGTGGCTTGATAACGAGGCTGGCTATTTGAATTAGGGAAAGTCAATCTCGGGAAAGGATACAAGCCGAGTGTTTTAATATAGTCAAATATTGACTCTACCCTCCTGAATAGCTTAAAACGCCTGAAGAGAGTGCAGCCGAGTGCAGGCACCTGGAGCAAACGGGAGTCAAAGGTCGGGAGACGAACATGTGCCAAAGCATTCATTTCAGTAAAATTCAAGAAATGCAAACAAAGAAATTAAATTCCTATGGGATGGTTCAAATTGAACTTACTGAAACTGTTCAAAAACTCTGAGACTTTCCGCAACCATCTAAATACTGAATAACAATAGAAAAATTGAAAAAAGTGAGGAAAATGTTATTGTGTTTGTGCTTCCTGATAACGAATTATTGCATTCTCCGTTGTGTTCCCTTCAATAACCAACGACGGGCGATAATCTGACGCAGCACTGAGAATGTTAATAGTCTCTCATTCTGCAAGTTATAAAACCTTTTATTCCCCGCAAGTTCCCGTGTGACTTTGGATTTTTGGATTTCAATGTTTTCGTTTTCATCTAAAATATTTCCCTGAAGAAAAAGGAAACTTCATTCATTTAAAATTTATAGGCACAATTGATTAAAACACGATGGGGGCAATGGAATCCAAAAATATCCGCTCGTCCCTATAACGCCCTAAGTGGGGGTGTTGCTAAAGAGAATCTGAATGGGAGCCAGCAGCCAACAACAATCGCAATAACTGCGCAGACTCAGATATTCGTATTCAAAATCCAGGAAATCAAATTTCAAAATATTAAACAGCGAACTATGTCGTGTTACACCACTCTACAGGCAGAAAAATATTGTCGCTGTGTCTCACGAGAGTTCAAACAAACTAATAAGATGTGAAGAGCCGCGCAATCTGATCACCAGGAAAACAAAAACCGGAAACACGAAACTGACATGAGATAATTACACTAACTCGAAAACCTGTCATCGAAATAATTACACGCTGTTAATTAAGCACTACCTTTGCGGAAAATTGTCATTAATACCTTCAGTATTTTCTAATCACAGTTTTCAATTTATGCAAGGATACTATAATACTTTAACAACAAAGATAGATGTCCTTCATATTTTCAACAACTAACGGCGACATGTCCCCCGTCGAGGCTTTTTGTTCGGGGGCTAATTTAGTTCAAAACCCCGCAAGCATACCAGTAAAGAGCGAGGCTTGTGTTGGAAATGTCATGAAACGAATTAACGCGAAGAGCCCAGTTCACGCTTCGGTGATCTCGCCAACCAGATGGGGGCGAAGACAGTTAATTATCCGAACGAAACGTCGCGTCCGCGTTGAACGTGATCAATGATTTATGTATAACTTTAAAATGAAAGAGATCATAACTTATTAAAATATGCTAAGCTTTGGTCTGGGAGATGGCTTATATCAATTGGACGGACTAATTACGTTATAATGCTAATACAGGCACTTTAATGGCGATTAGCTCAAATTTCCTCAAGGTAAAGCTTACGGGTTTACAAGTAATTTGGAGAGTCCACTCCATCACAAATTGCATCTTAATTATTTTCTATTTGAAGTTTAAATGCTACTGTGTACGATACCAACTATAAGTGTATTGACATCGTATTGCTCGACTTTCTCGACTGAAAAAATTTAAGACGACCCCTCTGTTGTTCTATCGTTCGTGAAACAGAAAGCAATGCACTCACATGTTTGGCTTTACTTCTATTGTTCAGTGTCATGTTTTTTATCACTGCCTTCATTTGGGCGAAATAGCTCCACTGTGTAATATTCAAATGTTTACTAAAAAACGCGAGAGATATCCAAATGAGGTAAAACTAACACCAGATTTTTTGTGTTGCGAATGACGTTAAATATAAGACGGCTGAGATTTCAACGGTTCGTGATCGCGATGCTTTTGCTACTATTTTGCTATAATTCTTGGTTTACTTTTGTCCACAGTTAAGTAATTGAGGGCTTTCTAAGCGAGTTGACTTCTGCGAAAGTTATACAATGCATGTTTTGGAAGCAAAAATGTAGTACCTGGCAAACAGACATATGCATTGCCACTTCGAAATTATTACTTAGTGGACTCAATATCAAATAATTATTCATATCGATTTATCTCAATCATACAAAAATAACATCAAACGCTTGTGATTTCGAGTTACATCAGCGACCTATTGCCTGGCATCAGTTTAGCCGTGCTGCCCGCGATTGGCAAGGTAGCGGACCGCCCACTGTTGTAATCTTGTTGTTATTTCAGGTAGAACTAATTGGAAATACCTCAGCACCCGGGGATAACAATGGCGAAATTCACGTCCGTTCTATTCACACTGCCTCAGCAGAAAACACGTCTCACTGATTTGGAATAGTTTGTGCAAGACTGGGTTTGAATGGAGTGAAATAACACAAGATATTTATCTACGACTCACTTTTTCTATGAGCGAGGTTCACCTTTTGGGAAAGAATAACAACATTCGTGAGAGAATGTTTATTCTAGGTTTGCCAAATGCGTCGTGTGAAGATTTAGGTGCGTTTTCGATAAAATTCTCCGCCGCGCCAAACATGTTGACCCATGCTCGAAGATTCCCTCCCGGGGCATTCGGCTGTTGATACCTTAACAATGAGTTGTCGAAATAAAACTGACAATTTAGGCTGTCTAGACTTGGTTACTAAAGAATACACATCGACGTGTATCGACTGCTGTTGATCACAGCACACTCACCAATAGTGTTGTATTATATAAAACTAGTGTACAATCACCCAACTCACGACATTGTCCACATAAGAATACAGCCTAGTGTTCGAGAAAATCTATCCACTGTATGCTTTTTGATAGCACTCAATGGATGCAGTCGTGTATTCTTATGAATCACTTTACATTAAACAATAAGTCTATAGGTCTAATTTTCATCCTAAATACAGAAGAAATCGACTTTCTACTCACACCTAGTTTCACAGAGCTAACGAGCAGATGAAGCGGGTTTTCTGGCGTAGAAAGAGTAAAAGGCATGTTAATGGATTTCGAGTTGGATTAAAGCCTACAAATTGGATGTTTTACTATTACTGTGGATTACATTAATAATGTTAGTGTCAAACTACGTGGATAGAATTTGAAATTGGAAATTTAATGTGCGATGTAGAAATCGTTTGTGCCAATTTAATGTTGTTTGATGGAAGCTGTCGATCATGTCATCAATCAGACGCAGCTGAGTGATGTGAAATATAGAACGTGTCCGCATCCACGACTGTCAATCAAACGCGGGGAGACAGAGAGAGGGAGAGAGGGAGAGAGAGAGAGGCATACAGGGGAAGACAGTCGCCATATTGAACATTCTATAATGCAATGGATATGTTTAAAGTTGTCTGATACACTATCCGGTTACAGCGTTTTTCTAAACCTATGAACAGTTCATGAGAGCTCCCACTTGAACGTATAATGAAAAATAGTTATACACGGATATAGATCACGTTCTCTTAAATGCCATTGAAAAGTGATGCGGATTACCGTTCAATAAATATGTGACAAAGAACAGTTAAAATAACTGTTGTTTCCTCAATTTCCAATGCCAATAACTCGTTCCGCATATGCACGTTTGAAAACTGGTGTAAACCATTGTTTGTACTCGGGGGACTTTATAATGAAAAGCGACCATAATCACCAGCCCACTAATGTAATTGAGACATGTTAATAGAATTGAAAAATATACAACATGGGTCGCGAGGACCCCCAGGCTACTGCGGCTGCTTCCCCTAAGTTCCATTGATTTACTTTGTCTACGTCTAATCGCAGTGTTGGGATCGCATTCTACTGCAAAATTTACTTCCATTAAATAAAAATATAAAACTTATAATACGGCTGACCAGTGACCAATGATGCTAATAAACACTTACAAGAGAAATGAAAATTGTAACCCTGACTGTCATAACTGAGTGTAAGTATTCATAATAATTAGCAAATTAACATAACAACTAATATCACCTAATTATGATAAAAATAATTTAATACATAATTTCGTTGAAATGTCAAAATATAAACGTTATAAAAAGGTATTCTGTGAAGAGTTCCATTGGTGAGTTGAAATATAGGCGTCTACCTGCTTCCAAGTTCGTTAATTATACATCGTTTCATCACGCGACGATATATAGAGAACTTTGGCCAATAATCATTAACCCTCATACCCAGATATAATCACTGAATTTATAAAAACCATATTTCATTCGTGTTGTGCAAATTTTTGAACATAGATTAATAAAATTTAAAGACCAGATTGATGATTAATGTCAAGAGGGTAGAAAGCCCTGTGCACCAACAAGCGAAGTAAGTAATAGATCATTGTAACTATGGCATCTTTGTTCAGTTTAGCTGAGGGTACAGTAAGAGAAACGCGCGTTTCTAAATAGACATTAAATCTTGTAAATTAGATCTCTCAGACAGCTCGAGATAATCGAAGGAACGTCTTAGTCCAAGGCGTATCACTAGTCGCGGGAGCGATGGGTCTAAAGGGATGCAAGTGTTGGCCTGTGACTACACGCCTTACTTGTTGCCTGGTGAAGGGCGGTCACCAGGTCTTAAAAACGAAATCACACACAGTTTTTACCATCGCTAGTGTTTTCAGATTATTTTTTTATTTTTAATATCACAAATATGATTATTTTTAGTAACATTATTCGTATTGTTACTACTATAATATGACTAACGTATTACCAGTATTGATGTAATTGTATTACATTACTATACTATTACACTTTATTATATGCCATTGTGTACATCATTGTTATAATATAAAAGTCATTGTTATAATTGATGAATTGTTATCATCCTCATTAATAAAAGTTGTTGTAATTTCTTCATCTTATTATTATACTAATTATCACTATGAATAATTAACATTGTCATTGTCTTTGTTATTATTACTATTATCATTATTATTATCATCAACATCGTCGTCGTCATTATTATTATTATTATTATTATTATTAATGTCATCATTATTATTATTATTATTATTATTATTATTATTAATGTCATCATTAGTATTATTATTATCATTATTATTTTCGTTATTATTATTGTTATTATTATTATTGTCAATATTTTCATCATTATTATTAGTTGTATTCTCGTTACTATTTCGCTATGTTCAAACTATTCTACAAACATTTATGGCGATTGCTATTGTGATTAGTGATTGTTCACGTGATTCTCAAAAATTAGGGCTTTGCGTTGTTTTCTTTCTCGTTTTTTAAATTTACGAATACGTATGACGTATGGTTTTCAAGGTTACACCTCGATCATCCACGCCTCAGTGCGCGCATCAACTAACTAAACACGACAACGAACATATGCTGTGAATAGCCACCTCAATAGACACAGCATAAACAGCAACAATTAACGCTGTACATGTAAGTTACGGCACAGCTTATACGTAGTCGTCACAATATCTCTAAGTACTAATAGTTCCATCTTCAAATTACGTTATCTCCATTTTGTTTGATCGTGAGATTTTAACTATTAACTCCACATTTTGCTGCGTGCAGCGTTCTTCATACTAGTGTTAATCAAGCGAAAGTAAGAAAGCCTGGACTCAGAACATGTCGTTTTCCATGACAAGTCCGTGATTAAGTGAAACGGAAAAGATATACGAGATTTGAGATGTATGTCATTATAGTCTTCTAAGCTGTAATTCAGACTCGCTTAGATTATACTGTATAGTTTAAATCGCATTGTAATCTGAGATAAATTTCACGAGATGTTTAATAAAACCTTTTCTGGTATACAACTGCAACCAACGACTACAATAAACGAAATAATTTTCAGAAACATCCAGTTTTCATTATTCAGACTTCAAAAAGCAACAAATTTTGTTCAAGAATATGATGAGCTGACTAGCCGGTCATTTCTTTGCTCCACGTTTACAGAAAGTGCCCGAGAATTAGCCGCAGGATGAATTTGCTTTTAACTTTAAACTCAATCCTTCACTTGCGAGTAAACAGACAGAACAAAATTTAGATGCACATCCTACATATATGTGATACCGATAGTCAAATCGGAAACCAACGTCTCATAGAAACGGACACAGCTTTGTTCAGATTTGCAAATATTTTTATAAGTATTTCGTTCTATATTCTAAACTTGCTTTAGTTTACTGTGTTCGATTGAAGATAAATCCAGACGAGCTTGACGGTACTAAGAAAACAAACACGCGTTGTTATAGTTTTATATCCAGCAAAGTCTTGTGGAAAACATATTTCGGTTCCTTCATGAACCCTCTAAACAAATCAACTGCTGCGAACTCGCATTTCTCCTGTCCTCTACACACGCAACAGCACGAATAGGAGGGGAAGTGCTTGTAAAAAAAATCCTGTATCAAAAATCGAACACTGAGTGAGTCGCCCACATGCCAGGCTCTTTCACCGATGATTGAATGTGATATTATTTGTTTGCTAGTTAGATACATCTTTTGTTCAATTTCAGTTACATACGGGTACTCCTCTAACTCTTGATACCGCTATTTCTGCTGATTTAGGCCAACAGAGTGTTTTTGCAGAATATGTTAAATTGAAAACCTTGAACAGAGCTTGGTGACATGCGATTTATAAATTTTGTAATAACGGGAGCTATCACTGGTGGTATTAGCTGAACAAAAAACTATTAAGCTATAAAGACTAGAACAGTGGTTTGATAAGTGAAAAAATAAACGCCTTTTTCGAAACTGTATGAGGCTGCTATGGACATGACATTCTAAGCAAACTAAGGCTGAATATTTGTTTTGTGAAATACGTGGCATTTTTGGTAACATGCAACTTAGTTGTAGTCTTAAAAGGACACTGGCATCATATTTTGGAGATTACTTTGAGTTGGAATAACTTCTTGAACTTATAAACTTTGACCAAAGCTATACAAGATCAAAATATGCTGTTTTGTGATTTTGTTGCAAAACTTCGCTTCGTTTCAAGAGCTTCATAATAGGTAAATGAAATCGAGGCTGCAAGGTCATCAGCTGCTGTTGCTTGGTTCCAGTGCCAATGAGGACGATATGTGCTGCTGATTAAAGACTGTATAAAAACGGGCTACTTTTCTGACTGTATGCAAGAGAAAGGGGAAAAGCCGAAGCACATTACAGGAGTTACGTCTCTAAAATTAGAATTTGGAATGATCTTCCCTGGACTGCCGTGCGAGACGAGTTGAACTTTTCCAGAATTGTCGACAGCGATCGCTCGGTTAGGCAGCTGGCTCTTCAGCAAACAAGTCGAAGGTCCTGCTTAGTTTGATAGACTTTAAACGTAAACCAAGAAAAGTTTTCGAAAATCTTGCCATGTTTCCAGTACATCACTTCTTGGCTGAGTCTCGAATTTTCAGATGATCTCGGGCAGTTGGCATAATTTATACAAAACCTTCTTTTCTAAAGACCAAATCCGTTTTGAAATGCCCGATAATATGATAAATACAACTGCTAACGTATACACTTTTTGGAGAAGAGGGAATAACTATGTCGGGTAAACTGAGATGGCGTAATCAGGGTTATTTTAGAAAAACGAGGTTATGGGTGAATTGACCGACACGATCTCACGTGTATGGGTAAATTTGAAGGATAAATTGGCCATGTTATTTTGTTGTACGCCAATGGCGCTCCTAAAATTATCCTCGAAGGTCACGTGATTAAACTGTGGGTAAGTCTAGGGTTAGTGACCTCGCAGATTTTTGCAAAAATAGAAGCAAAAATATCTCGTAGGTAAATTGGAATACTTTTTATGAAAATCTCCGAAAACTGTTAGAGTTTGGTTTGGAGGTAAACTTGTGTGATTCTGAGCAACTCATCGTCGCCGATTTGTGTAAGTCAATGAGATTTGCTAAAAAATACACCAAAATGTAACATTGTACAACTTTTCACCAAACCCTCACTTCGAGTTTTACTCCTGTCGTTTTATGGGAATGACAACCTAAATTGACTTAAATTGATTTCATGTGATCAAAATTAGTTTCCAACAGATATTCATTTATTGAGAGTCAATTAATAAATTAATCAGAGATGGCAAAACATCTTTATAATGTCTTTAAATTGTAATCAAAGACGATTGCCTGGAATACTACACGTGTCTGGTTGACGGATGACATCTCGCTAGTGTGTCAAGTCGAGGCTGATGCACACTAACGAGCTTCTCCGAGAATAACGCAATTAGCTTCGCCCAATTTCAAATTAATCAGTCTTGTGAAATTGCGTTTATCATCATTTGTCAGTAATCCATTTATGAATGTCATTATGCCGCCAGATTTCATGTTCAGCTGTAGTATGACGTTGACTTTAACGTGTGGCATGGAGCGATGATACTGTTAGGTGACAGATGAGAGCCAATCTTTTAATTAGACATCACTTTCCACTCATATTGTACACTAATGAAGGAAGATGAGGGGGGGGGCTGGATCCTCAAACACTCTCTCTTGAACAACACCGTACTGTGTGCACCACCTCGGGGGTTCACCAGTAGAAGAGGTATACGGGACGTGCCGCTCAGAAGGGTGACTTTATCACAACCAATTTCCCTTCGAAAGGGTGCATTTTCTGACAAAATTCCTTGCAAAAGAGTTCACTTTGGGAATTCTAAACACTAGAAACAGGTTCCCTTTTCAAATAAACACAGAGTCTTCAATATTGGGAATATTTTATTTGTAAACATAATAGTGGATTATTTTTTTGTCATATAGCATATCGTGTAACGTCTTTTACTGTTTCACGCATAATAGGTTAAAAATCCATCTGTCCAAGAATGATTACGGATGTGCTAGGTTTATGATATTAACCCATGCAAAAGGGTGATGTTCCTGGTATAAAACCATACGAAAGGGTACATTTTACACTCAAGCTCCTTCCAAATGCGTTTCCCTTGACCGACCACTTTCTAAAGGGTTAGATATTGTTCCGCTGCACCACCTCAAACATCCAGTCGAGTACCTAGTGGCACCACCCCTCTCACAGTACTGTTTCCGCCCTTCTCTTGTCGACAGGTTGTTTTTTACCCCGGCAACACCTCAAGCAATACAAAACACACTTAGTCCCCATAATGAAGAAATAGTAATATACTACCCACGAATGCCAGTTAATAACACCTCATAGTTTAAAACGACTTTTAACTCGTGCTTTCTGTCAAAAAACGAGTTTTGATTTAGGCTCCACATTGTCATAAAATTCGTCTTGTTTAGTTACTGTCTCGGTTTAGAAGTGATTTCTTACGATGAAGTTAATAAAATTTCAACTGTAAGTTTTCCAAGCCCATAAATCACATTTATTTTGACTAAGGAACATTTGAGATCAATTCCCTGACGCTAAGTGGCCTAAATCAAAACTCGGTTATTAACAGAAAGCACGTGCTTGAAGCCGCTTCAACCGGCACCTCGTGCTTAGGCAAACGCGCGTACGTCATAATCGTGTCACAAGGGAATTTTTGGCAAAATAACAAGAGCATATGCCACAATCGTGTCAGCCCACTATTGTACTGCAAAATAACGCGATAGTCATGGAAATAAAACGTTCTCTGATGACGAGGTGTTGATTACCTCACAAACATAAAAGACAGGTTTCACCGACAGGCATCACCATAACCGTCAGGCGACAATTATTGGTAAACTTTTTGTCTATCTGGAAAACAAATGTCTACATAAAAAGATAGAAAAAGTATGCGTATCGACTAAAAACTCGTAGTTGTTAGAGTGAGGTCAGATTAACCAGTTTCTATCGGGAAACACATCTTTACAAAGGGTTTAACACGATCTCCCACTTTACCCCACGAGAACACTTTGAATTGCAATATCCGCATAATTAAGAAAAGACAAAAACCCATGAGAAATTAACAAAGACTACCAGAGGCGCGACTCCCTGATTTCTTGGCACAGCAGGTCATGTTTCCCTCAGAGCCACGCTTTATCATAACTGGCGGACATGAATCGCGCAAATCTTATGCACTTTGGGAGAGAAAATATATGATATCTGTGCGCTGAGTCTTTCAACGAATCAATTTTCTTGATTGCGCTTTTACAAAACAATTTCCGCAATAATTTCACTAACATTTTCGTTACAAAGACGCCCGGTTGCTCGCAACTTCCTCCCAAGACAATCGTAGTATCGTCGCATTCGATCGTCCACAGAGACAGTGTATACAGTCGACAGTTTAAAATCTCTAAATTACAGAATTGCTTGAAATATTCCGCCAGCTTTGATTGCTTGTCGATCACTTAGAGAAGCGATCTCCCTCAGGTAATTGCAGTTATAGATTTTGTTGCGTACCTGACGATCACTAATTTATGACCGTGGCCATGGAAACAACCAACTTAGCAGGTATTCCTCAAAATAAAATGTAACTAACAGATGAAACCATTACGTAAGGACTTGCTTCTTATCGAAGTTTCGTTTCGATAATACTTAAACGCAAAATACAATAGTTCTTATTTACGCAAGTTCTTTACCAATTACAAGACTTGATCATTTTAAATTTATTATAGTAAAACGTCTACAACATGGTTTTCTGGTTGAAAATCTACTTTAATCCATCAGATTCAGTTTGCAACGAATAACACACGGTCCGTGCTTTGACGGAGTTGGTTGATAAAATGCGACACAGTTCGTGTTGTGGGTCTACTATTTATCATATGTAACACGGTCTGTGTAATACTGGAAATAGTTAAGAACATAAGAATGTTCATGTTATTCCGAAATCAGTTGGAAGCTTGAGGTATTTTTCTGGCAACATTAGTAAATACAGTTCCACTTATCATCGTGAAGTGAGGATATTAAATCATTGGTGCTGGTGATGACGTCAGTGTACTGCCAAGAGTGACAAGGTGTGTAAATTCGCAGCAGTGTTGAGGGATGCCCTTGTCTGTTTTGTAATCAGGTGAATCGCGCAAATAGTGCGGGCGGTTTCGAAGCTTAATTTGCGTCTTGGTTTTCGTTTCACCGTGTAGGCAGCGCGTGAATCTCGTGTTGTCTTTTGACGTCACGCCCTAAAGAACCCAAAGGACGTCACGGCTGGAAAATAAAACAAATGCACATTAGTTTCATTGTTTGGTTCGACAAATGAAAGAAGTAAAGTGCGCATTGGCTCAAGCTAAACCTTTTTGACTTAATAAGTTGAACAAAAGCTGTAGCTGAATGCGAGCTCGTCATCGGCTAAATAAGCATGAAATTCGTTGTCCGAAGGGACCAAAGTTTTATTGCACAAATCGCCAGAGAATTGAACGGATACTGTTATGGCAGGTGAAAAATACATGAGGGCCATTCTTTGGAGTCAGTCTCTCGACAGTTGCAGCATAGGTTAATTACCCCAGGAGAGCAGCCGCACAGTTCTGTTGTTCTACGGTTTTTCTCGCTTATTTATGAAATATTTATCCGATCTAAGAGGAATAACACCCTTTCAGGGCAAATGCAGTTACGATATAATGGAATTTTATATATTATTACTCAGTTCAGTGTCTAGCATTTAATTTGAGTTTCACCGCGAATTTTCGGCAATGATTACCTTCAATAAACACAAAAACATGCGTGAAGTCGATTACTGCACCGGCGGCAATTGTCTACTAGTTTCACGATATTGCTAATTCACGGTTAACGAGCAAAGCTGCTTGCTTATATTGCGAGACATTTCACCAACGCGTCTAGCTGGATTATTCATGAACTGTGTCAAAAATAATATTTACAAACCAACGCAAACCTATCTAGGAAAGACATCAACACAATAACTAGAAAACATCAAAATCAGTTTCATTGTTTTGGTTCCGTGAACTAGATTGTTCTTCACGAAAGGTCGCCAGGGGGTCTTACAGAGGTTTCACAAATCACATTCACTGTACGCAAAAGAAAACAAAAAGCTGCTGGTGATCCATTCAATTTGAGATTGTATTTCGTTACGGAGATGTAGGCCTATAATAACACTTCCGTCATCATGAAATATCATATTTTTTTGTAAAAAGGCCAAAGAGTAACTTGCAGTTAAATTTAAATATGATAAAACCTTGTGTTTTAAATTTCGATCGATTTTGAATTTTTGGGAGTTGAAACTAGACAAAAATTTGCAAGTTTCCATAGTTTCAAAACTTTCCAGCAAACCTTGTCTATTCTTAATCGACAAAATAACTGTTGATGAAAGTAGGCGGTCCTACGACCACGAGTTTTCTGTAGGCATTGGTTAGATGTTCCACGCTCACTGTTAGAGAATACAAGGGAAGTCAGCTTCGGAGATGTATGTGCAACAGGATGGAAGACCAACATTCTTTTCGATCTATTACAAACAAAATGCGCTTTAATTTGAATTTTGACCGTCTTGTTCGCCACACCCGGTTTAAGCAGCGTTACATTTACTATTGATCTTTAGTTGTGATACAATGAGAGATAAGATACGTGAGAATGACAACATAGAAGGACGAGGTACGAAGATAACAGGGAGTAAAAAATCTACAGAATATTATTACGGAATTGGATAAATTATTATTTTGGGATTCAATTCAACCACCATGTTTATAACGCCGACAATAAGGATTTGAATCTGATGTTGATTTTACAAAACTACTAGTATACACTAAGAGAATAAGTACTTTAAACGCCGGAATTTTACTCGTGTTACAGTGAAAATTGCAACGCTAAACAATACCGTTTTCATTTTGCTTAATTCCTGGAATATAAGCAAAACAATTGTTTTTGGGATAACTGATTTCCTTTTTGAGCTATCGCAATTATTAGCTTTTATCAGACGTAAATTAGAAACTGACAAACCCTTATTTGCTGAGCCACTAGTCGTCTTTTTAATTCCAGTATAGTTAGCGAGCACGAGCAAATACTCAAATTTCCCAACATGCCATGCAGATCACATGATTTGCACTATATCCTAAGATTTCCCGCTGTCAATTTATCGACTTCATTATTTTATGTTATTTCCTTTCCATAACTCAGTTTTTACTCCCAGGTGACAACGCGCGCCGACCTGTTCCTTCCGGTAAAAATGGCATTACTTTTGACCTATCACTCTTATCGACAGTTGAAAGTGCATTTGGCAAAAAAAAAAAACCCGGGACAATATAAATACGTCGTTACCAGTTCGTTTTGATTCACTTTCAAAAATGAAACAGTAAGCAGATTCCAATTCTCGAACCCTTTAAAAAAGCTTGGCAGAAAGGATTCAATCCATTTACACCCATTTTCAAACGCTGAAAATTTTGATCCTGATAATTTTTGTTTTACGTTAAGGATAAATCACAGACTCCCCCAACTGGGTTTGATGGCGGTTACAGAGTTCATAAAAGTACTGCTGTAGACAAAGTTTAAATAGCACTGTATTCACTCCAATTGTGTGCTTATGCTCAGGGAAGCGGAACATTTCGCCGTGGACAACGCTAGCACTAACAGCTGCACAACATCGACTTTGTTTAGGTTGCCATAGCTACGTCTAAGCACAATTTAGGTCATCTATCAGCAACTTTACTGGATATAGACCTTAAATTTATACTAAACCTCAAGTCTACATAAACAGATTGAAAAATACTCTCACATTATTAAACAAATGACATTTCACAAAAAAACATCATCAGGGATTACGAGCTCTTTAGTTGTGGAGGTATTTTAAGTCATCATACGTTAGCGATGTTTCACTGCACAAATTTACAAAATATGATGCATTACGAAAAAAATAATTACCATTTCTTGACGGATCTCATTTAAAGACATACCAAGTCAAATAAGTGAAAAATAGTGTCTTTATCAAATTTAGATGTAGCATTAGTTCATATAATTTGTTGCCTTTTCAAACCTATGCTTCTTTGTTCACGTTTGAAGGCCCAACGGAACGTTTTGTATGAAAGTACTGAAAACACTATCAGGTAAAATAAAGAGATATGTCTTTTTTCGTTCAATCCGTACCTAGACTCTACGTCAATGTGGTTATGCAACAAGTGTTTGTTTGTTCCGGTTAAACGCCCCGTGCTAACTCCGTTGTCACGCCTTCAAACTCTTCACATATATATCGTAAACTTACATTACGCACAAGTCACTTAGACAAGTCAGCTCGAACGTAGGCCGGTGCTGATATGCAGACCAAGTCTATGTACCAAAAACACAACTGAAATTCAAAAATCTATTACGTGTTCATGATATGGAATAGTTTTACGTGCTTCACATGTGAAAGACAAATTTGCTTCACAAAAGTGATTTAAACTGAGAATGTCCGACGTCAGATCTACTGGTATATGATTCCATAAGCTGCAGTGATAACAAACACATAACGGACCAGAAGTTTCTAATATCCCGCAGGTCAACCAGATGTACTTGTGTACTTCCTAAGGAGATATACAAGTAGATCAAAGCACAATAAAGTGTTCTCTAACACAAAAAGCTATTTCTCATAGCACAGTATCAGGCATCGGTTTATTATTCTGTGTTTATCGCATATAACAGCTTGATTTTGTTGATAAATCTCTAAAACAGTTTTATAAATTTTTAGCGACAAGTAAACAGAATAAAGCAGTTGCTTATTCGCTGTATTTATAGAACTGTGGTAGACGCGAGTGATTGTTTCTAACTTATAAATCTATCGGCTTACGGCGCACTACGAATGGTTGAAGCTCTCGACTGCACAGCGCGCGCTCATTAAGCCAAGGTCCTCGTGCTCCACTTGAAACACTTGAGCTTCTATNTCATCAGTGTTTACATTGTTCGGACTGCGCTCCTAAGTAAGTATTGATTATTCACCGCTTGGAGCGCTAGTGTTTCGACCGGTAACCATTGCGGCGAATGGTAAAATGGCGGAGTGAACTCTCCTATACTCGTACACTCCTTGCTTCTATTGTCTCAAAATCAGTCGCGAAACACTCGGTGATTTCACGATGAAGTGAACGTGAAGAAATCACTAGGATCTCCACTCCTAGTCATGTCATCCATGCAAGCGTTTGTTTCATTCGCAAGCAGTCGAGCGATTCCCACAATACTTTAAGCGACGTTGGCTTGCCTGTCATTTGAAATGCAAATTTAACCAAAATTCGGTAATAACAATTGTACTTAACTTTAGATCGTGCTGTGACGTTATAGTACATTAAAAAAATTCAAAATTGACAATAAACGTCACGGTGCAAGGCAACAAGTATAAATATTTTTACAATTTTGTTTTTTTTGCTTGAAGAAAATTGAAAAAAGCATGACATGCATTCTGCTGTCGAAACCATCTACCATACCAACTTTCGATTATTGTTGACCGAATAACGCGTACGCAGTTTGACGGTATAACTTTTCAAACAACAAAACATTCAAACTGGTTGTTTGTATACAGTACAAAGATTGCCGTTACTTGACCCATACGTGACCTTTTAGTGAGAAAAAACAGTATTTCATGTGTTCAAATAACAAGTAAATATAATAGTAAATTTGACAGGCACAGATAGCTTCCATTGACCATGCAAAAACGCAGTTGGGTTGGTGAGTGAATGCGCTGTTAGAATAAAAACATGAAACTACTTCTTCAGGAATAATAGCACTGTGGGGCTGATCTCATAAAACCTCTTTTCTAGCCGGTAATGCCACTTAAGAGCGTAAGAGTTAATGAATGAGATGTGAATTTGTTGAGGACCCTCGTAGAAAACAAAGCTCAGCGTTGAAGAAGCTAGCCACGTAGTAAATCTTAAAAAGTACGTTCTGCATCCCTGTGAATACGTTTGTACGTTCTACACCCCTGTGAATTCGCCTGTAAGCGACATCATAAAGTGATGGTTGCTCGGAGGCGACTTTGCCGCACCAAGACCTCGACGAGGGATGAAAAAAACGAGTGGAAAGCGACATGCGTTGTACGGTTTGTGTGAAACATGTAAAAAGACCAGAGACGGTGCTGCATTTGAGGCATATTTTGGGGCAAAATTTCCTGTTTCTGTCTGTTTCCAGTCCCTCCCATCACGTTGTTAGACGGGCTCAAATATTTCTAAGAACAAGTTTGGTGAGAGACGACCTTCATATTGTAGAATGCTTTAAACGTTACCCACTCGCTTTCTTCGATTTCAAGATCATACTGAGAACTATAGACACCAAGATAATTATCACCAGTTTCTCAAGAATTTCGAAAGAGTATTATAAATTGAGAACATGTAGATTTTATGATCTTTATATTCGTACACTACGGAAATTTCCAGAGTGTGTCTTCGAAACCAGAATCAAACTGGGTAGGAACCGGCAAAGCGTAGTACAATGACTCCTTGGAGGATGTCGCAATCGAGACATTTTAGACATTTAGGCCCCCTTCCGCAGACCGTTTCAGTCTCAAGACGTGAATACGGGCGTGGACGTTCTGGGAGTGAGTGTCATCGTGTGCATGTCAAGTGAGAGTATTAGGACCAAGTTATTAATGAAATCATATCTAACGGAAAACTCTCTGGAAAATCATAAAAACATTTTTACCTAAAGAGTCCAGGTTTGTCGCAAATGACTTACTAGTTGGTGATGACGTTGTTTCGGCCAAAGGAAAATAGCAAATGCATGTAATGACTTTTTTACTGGCATTGGACAAAAAGTTGCAGAAAATTCAGACAACTATTGAGCTCCCGCCCAAGGTACAGGAGGGAATATCATTTAAGTTTCAGGACATTCAATTTGACTACATCAGAGAATAAATAAGAACTCTAAGCTCCAGTAAGGCCAGTGGCATCGATAGCATTGGTGCCAAACTATTAAAACTGGCGTCTCGGCAAATAGCCCAGTCCCTTACCAATATCATGAATTTAAGTTTAAAAACGGACCCAATTCCTAATGAATGGAAGATGGCGGTTCTCAAGTCTGTTTTAAAAACGGTGATCAGACCAGGTGCGAGAATTATAGACCAATATCGGTCCTCCCTGCAGTGTCCAAAATTCTTGAAAGGTGTGTCCAAAAGCAGCTTCACCAGTTCCTGGAGGAAAATTCCCTTCTATCGACAGCGCAGTCTGGTTTCCGCCTCCTGCATTTTACTCTGACTACAAACATTCACGCAACTGACTTAATCTTTAACAATATGGATCAGGGAAAGGTTACCGGTGCTGTTTTTGTTGACCTTATGAGAACCTTTGATTCTGTGGACCATGGTATTCTATTACAGAAGCTAGAGTCCTATGGAGTTAAAGATAACGAATTCCTTTGGTTTAAAAACTACTTAAACGACCGTAAACAGGATACCAAATACGGTGGTATTCTTTCTGACTACTCAACCATTATCACAGACGTATCTCAGGGTTCCATTCTGGACCCTTTATTATTCATTATTTTGTAAACGATCTCCCCACTTTCCTCCACAACAGTGTCACAGTTTTATATGCTGATCACACTGCAATTATGTCCACTGCTGGATCAGTAAAAGAGCTTGAAACTTCTTTTAACGATGAGCTAGTCCTTATCCATGACTGGCTGATTCAAAATAAACTCACTCTTAACGTTATTAAAACCAAGTCTATGCTGTTAGGAATCCACCAGAACTTAAGAGAACATAAACTGTCTCTTTCTACTAACGGTTCCCCTATTGAGAGTGTCGACAAGTTTAGTACTTGGGCCCTATTTTAGATCCCAACCTTAAATTTAATATGCACATAGATCACATCACAAAAATAGTCAAAGAAATTCGGTGTACTTAATCGTCCACGTAAATTTCTCAATGTCAGCACTCTTAAGAAACTTTATCATTCTATTATTCAATCCCATATTGATTACTGTTTACCGGTTTGGAGATATACCAGTGACACGCATGTAAGCAAAGTCCAAGTAATCCAAAATAGAGAAGCCAGGGCTATCCTGGGTACTAGAACTAGGGACACCCGGGTCGACGACTTGTACTCCAAGCTTGGATTTATGAATGTAAAACAAAGAAATAAATATCTCTCTGCCTGCTGCATGTACAGATGTGTCAATGGCTTGGTTCCAGCAAATCTCAGCCGCAAATTCAGTAGCAGTCAAGCTATATACTCTACACGTGCTTCGGTTGATGGTAATGTTTCTTTTAAAAAAAATTAAAACTGAGACCGGCAAGAGATCTTTTATTTATGCTGCTACTGCAATATGAAAATCTCTGAGCCCAGAAATTAATTGGTCCGATTCAATTAATACTTTCAAACTTAACATTAAAAAGTGGCTTTAATTTAGTTAATACACATTCTTACACCTTACCTGTCTTAGTTATGTCATTTTCATTACTGTAAATACGCTCACAATTTAATATAATCATTTTTATGTAATTTCATGTTTCTTGGTCGAATTTTCACCATCCCTTGTCATTTATTTATTATCTAAACTCTCAACCTGTTTTAATCATTTCTTTGTTACATGTATAATAATTTTTTTATTACTTTATTGTATTATATTATTGGTTTATATTTTGCTGTTGAGGTCCCTCTTGGAAAGCAGTGCTGTCACTGAAGAGGTCACCCTCATTTTAAATATTACAATAAATAAATAAATAAATAAATAAATAAAATATAATTAAAGACTGACACAGTGATTGGGTGAGGTAATTTCGTATACATCGGATGTTATATAAACTGTACGAAGCTTTGCTATACTCAACAGTAATCTGCTGCTCTATGGAGCAGTTTTCGTCTAAATGAACACTTGTTAGTGTCCCCAACCACAACACAGCCAATAGTCACTTTAGCAAATAAAGTTCAGCTACAAATCATTAAACCCTAGTGCCATACCAGCAAACACAAAAGGCGCGGTACATTATTCCACACACGCGCCGAAAATACTCCATTCTTTGACACCAATCTCCAAACCTGGGTACCCGATTCCTCGCCCGAACCGAGGTTGATATGACTTAAAACATAGACTTTGCAGGACAAGAAGTCAGAAAACTCCTGTTTTGACGGTAGAGTGCCCAATGTTATTTCTTAATCAGAAGCCACGGATCCAATTACTGTCTTGTGCCCTGGGCCCGCAATTGCTCAACACTGCTTTGGGGTTGGGTAGGCATTCACAATAGAAGTGTTATTACAACCTGCATATGACACACACTTCCAAAACTCCGTTACGCTATGTCCCCTACCACGCAAACACGTTCCCAGAGCACCCTAACGTGGCCAATGGCGTAGGAATGAACGCAAACAGGTAACATCGGCCATAGACGTACATTTCGCTAAACACCGTTCTCGGATATCTGTGTTACTCAGGTAGTAGCACGTGTTTTCAACGTTTATTCGGTTCCCAGTCAGGTTTGGCCGCTTTGCCAAAATTCTTAGAAGACGTAGTGAGCACTCACTTGGTGTCTCCGACTTGCTTCAAGATGTAACTTCAAACCATTTTAAAACAACAGTCTGACGAGAACAACCTTGAGAACATAAAAAACGCAACTGATTGAAACTTGAACGACGTAATCAACGGACTGCAGACGATGAGAGGTATTACATGGCAGACGAACTATCTTGTTAAGTGTCTGCGTGTAGGTGGGTGGGTGTGGGAGCATTGGCGTGCCGAAACAAGGAAGTATGCAGTAAAATTTAATGGCCAGCGGCGAACTGATCCAATATGTCAAGGAGGGAATAAAAATAACACATTTTCGCTTGACACTGAGTTACGACTTCTACATAGTTTCCACTTTTCGTTATTATTTGTTTTTTAGACTGTTACCACTAAAAAACGGAGCCTTCCCAATTTCCCGTCTCCTCGTCTAGATGAGGTGCACATTTGTATCTGTCCACAAACGTAATCTTCTCACTTGAGTAGCTTACGACATTGTTTCCGTAACACTTGAGTCCGCATTCAACACTTTACTATATGGTCCCAGGGGACCCACCCTCTTCACCCGGATCCTTATGCTTCTTTGAATCGGTCAGTGTAGTTGGACGCAATAACCAAGTATCGTTTCTTTCCCTAGGGGTATTCGACAGTATTTCTGGTGGGGGATAGCAGCGGGGAACCTACGATCAGGCCTATTTAAAGAGTGGACACAAGAGATAACACATTTGTAGAGAGATTTCATGAAAAATCACAAAGTCTGAATCAGTACAAGACGAGGTGCCACGTTGTCAAAAATAAGTGCATCTTTGAACCAAAATTTCAAAAAAAACAAAACACTTAGTGAAGATTTGTGTAATTGGGAAAGGAACCGTTTGCGAAGTCTCGAATACCCAAAGTGAACACTTACGTAAGGAATTATGTTGGAACGGGCGCTTTTTTGTAGAGAAACCGGTCGTGACAGAGTCACCCACGTGACCGGCACATCCCGTGTACATCTTCTATGGAAGTAAACTCAGGCTTCTCTTTAAAATTGATGGTGTTAGGTGCGTAATTGTTTTAGACCCAGCAAATCTGGATTCTTGTCAATCAATTGGCTCATCTTCGACTCGTCATGTCAGCCGAGTGTCAGGTGCAAGAGGTTTTTGAGAGGAAGCAAACAATCCGATTCGTTAAGTCCCAACGATGTGACGGAAACACACACGGTCAAATTTACACTGGCTAATGCACTGCGCTTCAGATTAAAAGGCAACCACAGGCGATCCCTTAAACGTCAGATTATGAAATAGAGAACCCAAGAACAGAGAACGCCTGATTCCATTTACATTTTCAATTAAGGTGTCAGAAATATTTTGAGACAATGCATAGGCATTTCATAATTGACACATAGCAACGTAGAAACGGACCACGGGTAGTCAGAGACACGAGATCAGATTTTGTTTCCTAAAACTTTGAGGCAAAATTTGGAGGAAACGATTTCAGTGAACAGTTTCACAGGAAAATTCGCAAGCTATTCTAATTACGAAAAAAGAAAACATCGAGACAATGCAGTAATGTGCAACACCGTCATAAATCAACCCAACCTGTAATACCATGTCATGCTATCCTGTAATGCTAAGTACCCTGGATGGGATGTTGATTCCGTCACTAGTCATGAACGCCATGGGCACGGGCCCTTTTTAATATACAGGACGTTCTACACGCATGATTTTCTTAAGAACATGACAGAATGATTGCGTATTCAGCACGACACTGCACCTCATGAATGGGGCATTTATTGTTACGCCGTCACAAGCCACTTGCGTGGAGAGTGCATGCTTTTGTATTGTATGAAAATTTTAAAGTACAAATCAATTTTTCTCAGAGGATTTCAGCCCACATAAAACATGATCCCTGAATTTCCGGTACAAGATAGAGATTTTGTGGAAATACGGCCCATAGTATGGGTGACCTAGTCAAGTTGACCACGGTAGGCTTGTTGTTCCTTGGCAACTTGAAGGGATACTCTTTGACGTGTAGATCGGGGACAAGTGGCTCAATTTTAAATGATCCATGGACTCCGCTAAGCTCATACTTAATTTAACATAAATTGGTATCACAAATCTGCCTATTAGCAAATTTTTGCACTTAGTGCAAACTTAGTCTCTCAGCGATCCACCATTTCGGGAAATCCATAATATTGACCTGATCAAGAAAATGGGTCAGTCAGGGCTGCATTCAGTAAACGCAAGAAAATAACGAGAGCGCAAGATCACGCAAATCTTCGTGAAATGTCACCATGCATTACAACGAAGCAAGTGATCAAACTTGACGAACGGAACTTCACCAGACGCGTTTTTGGCTCATTTGCTTTATGAAGTCCAACGGTCGATTAGTCTATTGGAAACTCCCGTTTCTTAAAAAACTCGTTTTTGTACACGATCTTGATTGGTTTTAAGGTAAACTGCAAACAAAAATAAAGTATGCATGAAAAACATTCGTGGACTAAAAGTCCCTGTAACGAACATAACGGGTTATACGTCCGAGTACTAAAGGAGTCCGTATTAAAACGACTATGACTCGTGCTGTGCCAACTGGTATTCGCAAGACATCACCGGAAGTAACTAAACAATTGTTGGGGCTTTAATAATTATTTGCCCAAAACGTTGATTAAATGGACAAAAACGACACGTGATACTGCCAGATTCCAAGAACACAACACAACCCCCTGCTTGAAAGTAGAGAGCAACGTAACGATTTGAAGGCACCGTACGTCTTGGAAGTCTATGTAAAGGGTTCAGAGTTGTTTGAAACTCTCAGCTACCAAATAACTTGAAAATGAAATTTAACCTTTTATGAGCAGCAAATTGTGTATTTTCACCGTATCATCCCTGCATTGACCCTAAAAATATTTCCATAAACTGCATCTTCAAGTAACTCAATATGACAGTGCTTTTTAAACCTTTATCGGAACAATGGTTATTTTGTTCTTCTTTCAACGAAAAACGATTATGTTTCAAGTGGCTGAATAATTCCATGTAACCGGATACAGCAGAGGTAATTTTTAATGCCCCGGTAGATATCTTAGAATGAAGTTCACCACACGGTGAGGGTAATAGGTTGGAAACAATTTATAAAATCATAAGCATAGATTTCCAGCAATGCACTTGAAGATACGCTAGGAAAATGGGCTAATAAGAAGTAGTTGATCGCAACTAATTGTGGATCGATCGTTAGGTGTAAATAGTCCCAAACTATATAACACTCTGTTAAGGTCTGAGCCAGACGTGGTGTATATGTGTGGTGGCTAAAAACGAAAATCTAGTTAAGTGTTTTGCTTTCCGATTTCATAAAATCAGTCTCATAATATTCTTTACCGTGACAGGGCTCTATTTCCGTAACTAACAAGAACATCGGAACCACCACCGACCCGATTCAGAGTTTATCAGGGTTGGTCAACCCTAAAATTGCTGATTCGAAAATGGCACATATACGCATTGCCTGTGACTTGAGAGTTGGTAACGGAAATAGAATCCTATCAAGGTCAGGAATATTGCGAGACCAATCTTATGATAGTTATGGGCCCAATTCCAGTTTCGTTTTACAGCCAACTCAACAGGGCGAAATAAAGCTTGATAAGCGGCTAAACTCTATTTTAGTAAATCGTTTGGTCCAAAACTACCCTTCCGTCACTCTACGTATATTATTGGTGTGTTTGTGTTCGTTTTTGTGTTCTCAGTTGTTGATTTACTCTACACTATTTGTGAGTTCTTTTCTATTGTGTAAACGAGGCGCAGACTGCTCTTAATCTGTTTGCAGAAGTCAAATCATACATTTCACACAGTGTGATAACAAACACTTCTTGTGTCGTGTTTTGGACAACTGACACATTCTCTCAATAAAATGGGTCAAAATACAAGTTTCATTGGACGAGTACTGTGTCACAAACTGATTGTCATCTTCAAAATGCACCCAGTGTCTGCAAATAAGCAAAGTTCCGTTTAATGTTATTGTGGTTATTAACAATTCACGATCTTATTAATAGTTGTGTTTATGCTATCACAGTACCGTTACATCCAGTAGTTATTCATGAATTTTTCACTACAAATCAACTCATTACAGCATTCCGCACTACCAAACGCGTCAGACAGTTTTTGTCTAACAATTCTTGACTCTAATAAATGCGACACCTACTTCCTTTCAAACAAACGCAAAAATACACTCTCATACAGTTCAAGAGAAATTTGCCAGTACCAAATTACAAAAGGAATTTCCAGCTTTTAAAATGTGAAGAAAATTGTAGAGCAAAAATGGAGGATAACTTACATTAGAACGGCATAGACATCTTACGAGTGGTACGTGAAATTACTTGGACAAGAAAAAACCGTATTCATTTGAGTATAGAAGGCCTAGCCTCAGAATCTATCACTCAGACTTCTCATAAATCTTCACCATTTCGATATTAATTAAGGATTTATCTTACATAACGCCACACAAGCAGACGGTCATGTTAGCTGTCATTAGGCTTGACAGATTGTAAAGAATACGCATTGCTCATAAATAACACAGGCTCAAGTGCCCGATCGACGTACGCGGTCACAGACTTTACTGCCAAGACAATAGTTCTGCACGCGCACGCCCTGGGGCGCACAGTCATCTGGTCCTTGTATATGACGTCACAGTATGCAGTTGGCGCACGTGCCATGATCCAGTGAGGGTGGTTAGTGAGCTACGAGTGTTCGCCCGCATCGACTAATTTTCGAATGTAACATGTTTAAATGAATCGATCGAAAAACACTTGGTAGATATGACATACGAACTGTTCATTGCGCAGTTCACTACAGAAAGATGTTCTAAAACTCCGGGGCTTGTTGCGACGTTTTTTACACAAGAGTATGACTCACGACCAGTCGTAAGTTTTGGTCTAAGTCTCCAGGTAGGCTCTGTGTAAAAACGTCCTTATATTACGACCTTTTAGCGAAACAGGCACCGGAACCAAATCCTTTGCTGTAAAATTCCGTACATAAAAACCATGGCTAATATTTGAGTATTACCTTTAACTTCAGCATTGTATCGTTGAATTTTTAGGTGTTTCTAGAAAATGCATTATTTCTCCTATAAAGCGAAGTCTAACTTTGCAGCACGTGATGTACTGCTTTCTTTTGTTTTATTGAAAATTTTCATGGAGTGGTTCTAGCTAAGCACAAGTTTATCATCTTTGACACTACTTTCTATTGTGTAAAACTAATTGGTTGAAATACAACAAGCATGAGGACTGGCTTTAAATCAGAAGACACGACATGCTGGTCTTACATTCGGTATCATTGCATTTTGAAATGTTCCCAGAAAATGCATCGTTTCGTGTATAAGGCACTTCTTCTTACACGGGCATGGTGTTTTGTCTGGATCTCTGTAAAACAAGTTTATTAAAAATCTATTAGACAAAAATCTAAACAATGACAAACATGTTTAGTTGCCCTGTGAAGAATGTATTTACGGTATATTGCTTATGTCCGCTCTGTGAAGAAAACCCTACTTTTCTGCCGGAGACACGTTCAGACGTAAACGTTCAAATTTGGGAATAGATTGCATAACCCTTCCAGCTTTTAAATACGACACTAGAATACTATTTCGGGTTTGGAATGAGTCAAAGTCGTATTGGTGACACTGTTATTGTGAATAACATGTCATATTAAGGCGGTATGCCTTGGGCAATGCACACGGAAGGTCAAGGGGAGGTCGGCGAAACACGCTGGACGATTTAGTTATTATTCGTCGACCACTTCTCTGTTTAAACGGCATCCAAACTAAACGTGGTTGTTTACTTTTTTATATTACGATCTTCTTAAAACTCCCCACTGGTACAATAATATTTGACTTATTTGCATAGGTAAGAACAACAAATAAATTCGGTCAACATTGTCGGGACTTCGAGTTAATCCTAAATTACACCTGAAATTCGATACAACGAATGGTGAAAATATAGGCGGAATTTTTATATGCCAATACGTGTGACATGGATTGTCGAAAAAAATAAAAACAGAAGGAACAATAAATTACCGGGAGAAGCGAACGCAAATTTTAATTAACAAAAATCTATAGATGTAACACGGCAAGGTAATCTATAAACACGTGATCAATGAAAACGCACGTGCTTTTGATACAGTTATTCAGTCAACGCCAGGGAATAAGTGAGAATCCAGTTGACATTCATTGCCCCAACTTTATGGTGCGTTCTGGACAGAATACTCAGTGCGACGTTGTGCACTTAGTGGTTACTGCACTGTCGCTGTGTGAATAAATTTTAATTTCGTCCTCTGCTCAGCAACCCATCGGGTTAGCGATACCAAGTAGATAAAACGGAGGGATAACCCTGACATCACTGAGCGGGACGTCTACCGTGGGACGGACGGTGAAGATAAATTCCCATATAAACAGCCCAGATGATCTGGTCGAGTTTGCCATGCAATATTTTAGCCAAGCCTGTGACGAGTAAATCCTGTCCCTAACCAACCGACAGCTAAGTGTGTGGGAACCGGTGTATAATCTTAATTAAAAACCCCAAGAATTTCACGTCGCTATAGCTCCTGCGCTACAATTTAGTCACATTGCGCTCCAATTAGGACAATTTTCTCGAGTGGCCCAGTGTGAATGCAGATTACGACACCGATCAATTAAGAAATTACACACTCAAACTCCCAGGTGAATTGTGACATTTCGTAGGATGACTTAAACATCAATTTCTACTGCGAACGTCATCCTGATATCGTACAGGAGCTGTTATTAGTCGATCTCACCACGTGAGCAAAATTAGGAGATCGATTTGAACAACTATATTTTGTTTGAACAAGTAAAGGTTAAGACGTGTGAGTCTGAGTGAATATACAACCCCACTCACCAAGTGTGTTTTTTTGGTCTATTAGGTTAGGAACTTTTGTTACAGACTCCTGTGAATGTACGATTTAACGTACAAATAAGTAAGAATAGTTATATTTCCAACTACCTCTAATGCAAAACTGGGACAAAACGATATCGCAAACCATTCAGAACGAACTGCCATTTATGAATAAAAACACAGAACAAACATCACTTCTGGAAACAGTTAACGTACCACTCTTGGTACAAACTACATAAAGTAACTTCACCGTAAAATATAAGACCGTCTAAAATGTGTATTGTATGCGATATTCCATTAAATATTTACTACCTCAATGTCGATTCAATTTCACTGCGAGCTAGTTACCTTACCCGCAGTAGAACTAATAGGAAACGAAACTTTTAGGGGAATATAGACGTATAAACATGCTGTTTACAGAAGGTCGACATCAAAGGCTGAGCTGGTTTGTGTATTGCTTGCACATGTAAATAAAACGTAATACAGTTAAAGTACACAAAGTCGACTGGCCTGCAAATCATATTGAGGTAACTTTCAATTTCAAACAGCCGACCGTAGAATTAGAGGATAACAACTGGGTAGATAGACCATTTATTTCCATCGATTTTATGGAGCGCAGATCCAGCCAGTTAGACACGTGTTAGCCGTGGACTGAAACGCTTTATACTTCATTTTGAATGGTCATTCCAAAATACATGTAAACTGGGATTAATTTTTGAGAGTGAATTGTTTAGCCTTCTCCCTGTACCGCCTCATTCGGCAACATTTCGCTAAGTCCTTGATTTAAGTATTCATAAATTTTGCGCAACTTTGCGAATCTTCCATTACGAAAGCACTCTATCGAAGCATTCTATTCATTCGCGATTTTTACAACACGCTGAGTTTTCACAATGGCCAAATTTTGAGGTATTTGCTCGTTTTGCCCTGCAGGGCAGTGGGCGGAGCTCCCGAACAAATATCAACAGTCCTGTTTTCACACGACTGACTCGATTGAAAACCGCTACGAAATTTCATCATGATTGACAGGTAGGTAATTTACTTTTTTGTATACCGAGAAGCAAATTTCTCCATCAGTTCGCACTAAGTCTATATGCATTTCTTTTAACTCAATTACTTTAGGACATTTTTATATTTGTTTTGACTTTCACGTATAGAATTTCAGGACACAAATTCAATTTCAAAATTTACCCGCCAATAAAGCAAGCCCGTGTTTTACTATTAAAATAAATTATTTAAAGAAAATACTGAAAATGAAAATACACAGTAATTCAGAGACTGGTAAAAATTTTATTCGTCTTCCAAAGGTGGGCGTTTGAAATAGAATACTGCAGCTGGAAGTCAGAATAACCAAACGAGCCCGACACACAAAAACGTTTAACAAAAGCTCACGTGCTCCATAAATCTCTCCCCTAACAAAACAAAAGTTAGTATGTAAAAATAAAAACCGACGCAATATTCACAAAAATACAAGTGCGCTTATGGTAAATATATCAACATTTTATTTACAACCACTCTACATTCATTCACTTTCCAAATGAAAGGTGTCGTCTTAGAAATGTATATCAGTAATTTACAAATATTTATACTATTTACAAAGAAGTAACAGGATGTATAAGGCAAACTGGTCGGATTCTATATCATTAGCTACATGAATACAGAGGCACGATTTTATCACGCGAGATAGGACGAATATTTTACATGCAATTACCAACAGAATAGTTAAGCTGGAATGATCAAATTCTTGTAAAATTAGCAAAATGTTTTACCATAAAATGTGGAATGTTAAGGAACAGTACGCAATTAGAAAATAAAGAAAATGGAATAAATAAAATCGTTACCACAGAAGTGGTGGCAATAGAATAGAAACTGCAACTTATGACACAGAAAACACAAAATGGATAATATTCTAGCAGAAAACGAGTCCTGTAGGCTGTTAACAGAATTGTAACTCGGCACAACCTACTGTTACATAAGCAAGGTTTACTGTTGGTGTATATTTACCAAAACTTGGCAAACACAGAACGCTCAAGAACAACAGTAAATATTCGCACACCTGTATATAGCGTATTGCTGTGTGCTCAGCTCAGCACGTTGAGGAGCGCAAGAGCTACTATGTCGCGTGCAAACTTCACAGAGCGTCACTAAATTCTCATAGATAATTTACTCCGCCAGAATATATACCCTCTCAACATAAAAAGCACGGGATACCACCGCGCATGGTTGCTAAAAACCTATGTTACATATACACAACTGACGTAACAGTAAGGAAAAAGATTATCGTTTGAGAAAACAATTCAGATCCTTAATTTCCATTCGGTAAGAACATATATACTCTAAATAAATGCTAAGTGGCTAGGAACAGATGTAAACATAAAAACCTCACTTTTAAGTTCTGCACATGGAGTGGCGCTGCGCTAAACACCAGTGATACATAAACGACTTGAGCTTTAACAATAGACTAAATTTAGGTTAAAACTTCAGTTTCTTATCGTCATGATTTATGTGTGGCAATATTAACAATTTCTGGCTAGGACAAGTCGATTTATCTGCCACCGGTGTTCCTTGGTTAAAAACAACGCCGGTTTTCTGCGCACATGAACACACTCACACACACTCGAATACTGTAAGTTTTACATAAAAAACAAATTGGCAATGGAAAGATGGCAGACAACAAGACTAAGAACGCCAACAGTCTCTCGTTACATGTGCGTTAACGGCACAGTCTGATTCTGTTCTGACGACGCGTGCGGTACCGGGTGCGCTGCATAATGTCCTTGTAACATGCGTTGAGCATTTGGATCGTTCTGTACGTCGCTGCCTGGTGTCAGGTACGTGTTTATCAAGTCGCGTATATGTGAGTTTTCTGTCCCGACCTGTCCTGGTCTACCTCGGCCGGCGCCCGGGATTGGGGCCTCCCCGGGTTTTACGAGTCCCGTGTGAGCAGCCTGGGGTTGCTGCATATACGACATTGTATAATTCGAGCTTCCGTTCATGTAGGAGCCTGATGTCATTTGCTGACCGGGTGGTAGTTGGTAGCCGTACTGAGCCATGCCCCCCATGTGCATCTGATGTTGTTGGTAGGGGTTGTGAGGATCTTGAGGCATCATGTAACCGTTATGCATGGGGTAACCGTTCGGCATACCGTACATGTCTCGACCAACCATAGGCGGTACACCCTGCTGCATGCCAGGGATAGCGAACTTGTCCTTCTTCATCAGTGTCTTCGTCTTGCGCCTGGGACGGTATTTGTAGTCGGGGTGTTCCTTCATGTGGACCGCGCGTAGCCTCTTGGCTTCGTCGATGAACGGCCGCTTCTCTGTTTCGGATAGTAGCTTCCATTCAGCACCGAGTCGTTTACTGATCTCCGAGTTGTGCATTTTCGGGTTCTCCTGGGCCATTTTCCGTCGCTGTCCCCTACTCCATACCATGAACGCGTTCATAGGTCTCTTGACCCTGTTGTCAACGGGTGACGAGCCGCCCTTAGGAGAGCCGGGCTGTTGCTGCATTCCGGCCGGCTGAGACACAGGCGGGCCCTGTTGCTGCTGGACCGGTGGCTGCATCGCTTGAGTCATCGGCGGCGTGGTGGTTGTTTGAGGTGGCATCTTTAGTTCTGTCTGTTCCATGTTGTCGGACGGGAGTTCACAGCTAGGTAGGTACATCAGTAGTGGCCAAGACAGCTACCAGTATATGGTATTGTTAAGAATGAATTGTCCGAGGTAGATGAATAAATATTATCTGAGTAGGCTTTTCACAGACTTCACTACTCGCGTCCTGTTCTCTCGGCTAACTCTTTACAATTACTGCCAATAGCCCTGCAACCATGTGATTATGATTGGCAGAGCAGTGCTAAACAACCAATCAACATACAGCTTCAACTCGACAGCTCAAGATAGCCATTCATTCGATGACAATACCCTAATACTCAGGTGTGAATACATGGGGGCGGGGTCTACGGTGACCCGTGAACCGAGTGACAAGAGTCCCGCTGAACGGCAGAGCCGTTGACACTTGTAGATTGGTTTCAAAATCACCAAATTTTGCAATTCCAGATCCGCGCATAGGTTTAGAATTTAGGAAAATCACCTGAAAACGGACACATGTCAATCAAATACGATCATGCTCAAGTTCTTTTGTTGGAATGTTGGTACCTTGGCTACGGTAAATAATCAATCAATGGACGACCTATAACTCGATTTATACTGTTCCTGCTCTAATTTAGTTCCGTTTAGTGGAAACAAACTAACGTGGGGTCGGGAGTCTACGGCGCAGATATTTCGTACAAAAGTATTTGTTAGGGCCTTGTTTCTCACATATAAGTAAAAGGCTCAAAATAAGAAGTGATTGTGATTAAATTGTAATTTGGATTGGTGCCCGCCAAAATAAATCAGTCTTTCAAAATGGCTACCACATAATGGCTGTATAAATAAGGTGACGTGAACCATGTCGTGCCAAATTTGACAGACGAAACCACGCCCACTAGCCGAGCAATACACATTGTCGAATAAAAATTCAAATGACAACTTTGGGTGTCATTTAAATTCTTCGCAATTTTATTAAAATGTAGACAGCATGAAATGATTATTAAAAACTTTCCTTTATTTTTTTAAGTAACCGTATGGCGTCATACACATTTATGCGGGAAATACAACTGCATAAGAATGTCATGACTTACATGTACCTACACTTCAGTTGAAAGTGATTGTCAGACTTCACGATTATCTCAGCGGGCGATGTTAAAACAATGACTCATAAAAAGACGTGTTCTTTAGCCATTGTTTTCTAATGATATCATTTTAAAGGTGTACAATGCATCAAGTGTCACTTAATTGGATAAAAATGAGCGCATGTAGTCACAGGATTATTTTGACATCTTGTTTCTCAGAACTGAAAGTAAATAGTAAACATTCTCGGGATATTTTTATATAAGAAATAAAATTCACTTCGTCTACTATATACAATGTACAGTAGGATTTTACGGTCGAGACTAAGAAGAAAAAACTAAGTCGGATTTTAAACATCGCTGTAAAAAAGCACAAAAATGTCAATTAGTTAATACACTACCGAGTTACTAGAAATTTATTTTACCATTCTCTGTGTATTACTTTTATAAAAAAGAACGAGTCTTGTTCACAAAAGTGCCCTGTGTGAGACTGTTTTGCTTCTACCATTACTCCTAACAGTTCTCGTTAATTGATCGCCGGCGCTTGAAACAAATGATCTGTTAATCAGGCGATATCAGAAATACCTGGCCGCAGAGCAGACTTGAGCAAACACACGGGCTCTACGAAAATCTAGAAACTATCTGATTAAGCCATTGACTCACACGAACCAGGAATCCTGCCTCACCTGGGCGGCACATCAAAGGGTGCTTTAACTAATATTACCTTAGCAAATTATCCGCATAAACATTTGATTGTTTTTTACGCGAAGACCCGAGCGCCGAGGCTCACTTATAAACAGTCTTTTACTAGTGACATCTCAAACTGAGATTTTCTCTCCTTTTTCTTAACAAAAGTGAAAGAAATTATAACCGCAACTGGTCGGATTATTCACTCGTACAGGTCGACGTTAATCGCGTGCTAATTCAGTGGAGTTCGCTTAATGGACGCTCTTTGTTTCAGCTGTGTCCAAATCAATTACTAAATTAACCCGCCATCAGAAATACAAGGTGGCTGAAGGCAATTTGTAACACAAACCTTAATCATCACAAGCTTCTCCTCGTGCTGTCTTCGTATAATTGTAGTCACCGCAGACGTTCCCGCATGTTTTGTATACAAATTGTTCAGGGCCAATTTTTAAGAAACGTCTGTTTCTAATGTCACTTACCCATCAAAGTTAAAAAATTATTTACTAGTTTCCCAACAAATGGAATCAAACTATGCACGTGACACTTGCAAAGCCTACCTTTATCCCCAATTCCTATTTTAAATAGTATTTTTCTAAATATTTCAACTATTCATTTCACAAAATTTTCATGATTCATCTAATCATATTTGTGAGAGTTATTATTAACCATTAATAACGGCGTTTCTATCCATTTTTCCCAATAAAAAATATTCCCCTGTCGATACAAAAATGACATCAGCGGTCTTCTCGTACATTGAATGAATCGTTTCTTTTCACGGCTTTGACCCGTGTCGTTCTCAGGTATAACAAAGGGCTCTAGAAGTAGTTAGTTCTCCATGAAACCGGCCAGTAGGAGTAGATGTAAGAGGAAATGGTAATCTAACACTGAGGATTTTTCACTGTATCTAGATCTTAAGGAACATCATGCACTAAACATAAAAACCCAGACAATTGAATAAAAGATCAATGCGGGCAGAACAATGTTACTATTTACTTTAAAAAAATGGACACCATTATTTTCAAATAACACAGTGCAATTGAGGATTAAACGTGCTAATTAAGTCACAGGATTATTAATTATACAGCTGTTTCAGGTGAAGGATGGCTTACACTTGTAATTTGCTGTAAAAATGGGACATTTAGATTATTATTTTCAGACTATATTTTATGTTTTATATGAATCCCTTAGATGCAATAATGATGTATTCTAACTAAGTATCACCAAGCACCATAAAGAATATGTTATGGTGAAAAGAGACGAAATCGCACTGACCCCAACTTGGTCACAATGATAAGTTCGAGTCATGCGCAGTGAAGCACTTCACGCTAAATGTCTCTTACCTCGTGACTGACGGTTGGTAGCGTAGTACAGTTTCACAGCCGTCACATTCCGCTTCGAGGAACAGAAACCTGTTGTATAATCCAATAATAAAACACACCCATGATGGTTACTAGGTAAATTCCTTGGATAAAATCCACAAGTCCTCATCCGAAAGGATTTCACAGTTTTCCACTCTTGTTAAATCCACGATTTTCGGCTTGGTCACCATTGAAATTCTTGTGACGAAATTCATCTTTTCGTTTCCCATATCTAGGAGCGAAAGATAAGATTAAATTCAATGGAATAAAAAGAGTATTGAGCGAAGCAATGCGAACAGCAGCAACCAAGGCAATAGACGTGCAGTCTTTATAAAGAACGGGCTAATACTGCGCGGCTTCAGTGACTGAATTGCGTTCAAATTACTCGCTTTAGTGTTCTCTGTATTCTAAACAGACCGAGGATGGATCTCTTAGGCAATGGGCGATATAACGGGGAAAGAAAAGACTCTTTGAAAAATCTAACAATATATTTTTGTAGACCATGATAATAGTCAGAGGCCTTTTCAGCCTCTCCATTCACAGCCCGTATAGATTTTCTTGAGACACAATAGCCTGTGAATTAGCGACACATAAAAGTTACACAGTGTATCATCGCTACCTTATTCTTATGCAAAGTATTTTTCACTATGCAGGCCATAGCTGTGTCAGCTTGATCTATTCTGAAGCAATACTCCTCTGTCAGCGGATAGCAAAGTAGACACAGTGCTTTGTCCACGGACAATGGCGGATGTTTTTGGGGTCAACTTTCTGAAACGACTATTACAAAACACAGTTCAAATAATCCCCTTACACAAATAACTCGCTTTAATAACAGACTATTAAATACGTCGAAAAACCAGCCAGGCGATTAAACATAAAATGTGTATTGCATAATCGGAATAATAAAACGCTTTCAGCTAAGACGCCGTCCAGATTAAAACATGGAACTCTCCAGTAATAACGATGTAAATTGCATTTTGAAATTATTTTGTACGCGCTCAATGTGGTTATTCAGAGGAAATGTTCAGGAATAAACAGATTTAATCTCGCATAAGGACATTTTAAATATCTTCAAACAAAGTTTCATGACCACTGATTAAGACAGCGGGACCAGTGAACATTGTGCAATAAGACCTTATATTACACAATTTCTTGTCATGTTGAATTAATACAACGACTAAATATCAGACTGCTGATAGTGCTCTAACAGCACTTTATAAACAGCTTCCCGTAAAAAGAACAATGGCGGTAATGAATTAAAGATTACACCGAATACCCCAGGGTCGAGGCTATCTCAGGTTGACGCCTTGATTTTAAAGTTCGTCGCAAAATGAAAGTTTTACACGTAACCTGTCTTGCGAAATATAATGACTTACGAACCATGATTTATCATTGATAACAATACGGAACCGGTTTACTTTTAAGGACTTGGACATTCCTAAAGCTATAAAAACGAAATAAAAACGGTTAAAGTATTAAAAGAAATGGCTAGTATATATTGAATCAAGATGAACTGATCTACGTAGTAAAAACGTAATAAGCATAGGAGATTAGATGGTTTACGCGATATGATCACGGGCTTCGGATGTACCTACGTTTTAAATGTCTAGTCTCGAATTGAATAGTCTGGGGGCAGAGGCTTTTGGGTTGGTGAGTTCCGTTAGATCAAGTTCCAGCCCAGTCACAACGCACCCACTAAATCCCGAAGTTCGAATGCTTTTTTCGTTAATTTTGCTTGCGGAACGAGTAGTTACGAACTGACCGACGAACGCGAAACCAGGGGCGCTTTCCGTAGACGCAGGACACTCGCCAGTAAAGCGCGTGTGACCACGTGCTTCCGCTGTAATAGATGGCAATGTCTCGTGAAGACTTGCATAATCGCGCTTTTCTCGCGAGAAAATTGCTCTGCAGGACAAAGCCTAGGAAGCAGCGTTCATTTTTCTTGTCGGTTCCGTGTTTATAGGTAACGGCTATCGTTAGCACGTATGATCTGGCTTTCTTTACAGTCTGCGACCAACCACTCACAGAGTTGCGGATATTGCACTCATAAATAACCGACACTTGTAAATACCGAGGCAAGTTAATTATAGCTCACCATCTCACTTTCATTTAATGTGTATTTGACAGAAAATTATACAATTCATGCTATGCTAACAAGGGATTTCACCAACCAGATGATAGAGTGAGGGAGCCGAATATCAACGCAAATATATAATTATTATACTATTATAAAGATGTAAACAGATAACTTGCAATTACAATGTCTAGGTTTAAACACGAACAATTCGCCGAACTCTTGAAGTGCAATATCAAGTCTTGGTCATAAATTAAATTTAAGGCAAGGATTAGTTAAAAAATTCCTAAAATGTTCATGTGAATTACAATGTTTAAGCTCTCCGTCAGAGGATATTTTCTGCATGTCATATGCTGTTTCTCACACGATGAACAAAATTATGCAAAACGTGTATACTGGTGCCAATTTCAAGTGAAATGACGCATTTGCAAAATTTTCTTTCTGGCGTAGTTGCCGACACATCATTACTTATACGGTGACAGTTAAGACCCGTGTTTACTCAAGGGTGACCAACTTGTTTACAGGTGACATTAAACAAAGGAACTCATGTGTGAAACAAAACGCAGGCAGATGCATTTGTCCATTCCATTGTGTTACGCACTCTGCAGGTCATAAATCCATAAAAAATTTAAAGACACAATTTTCTTTATTTTCGCTAGTTTAGAACGCGGAAAGAGTTGCACTGATCTCTCGTAAATTACAGTCCTGCTTGTATTTTCGCTTTTTATTGGCAATTCATAAAAATTGACTTCAGTACCGTTCAACCGCGGCGGCCATTTTGTTGATGCAGTACCAGCAATTAAAAAAGCATTTTGAAAATTCCAATTTTTTTAAAATTCTTGTCATTTTGAAAATATCTGATTGCCCTTAGAATAAATATTGTTTAGAAGTAAGATTAAACACGATTAGTTTCCGGTCATTTCCTGTTATGAAGCGAGAAGAGCATCTTCAAGGGAGAGGGTCAAGGTCACCAAATTAAAATATTTTGGCCAAAAACATCTCTATTGATTCATATAAACCTAATGAATATGTTTGGATACCATGCGTCCCTGCTAGTAAAAAGCAAAAAACATGGTATAGAACTGTTGTAACACTGCTACACATTGACTTACGTTTATGTTTATTTATGAACACAGCCCCAGAAATCGCTTTCGCACCAAATACAGAGATGACAGAAGGCGAGATCGTCCGATCTTGCGAAGCTGCCGAGGCTTCACCCTCATCTACTCATCGTCAAACCGCTTTAGCATTATATCCAAGCTCTCATTCATTCTCTTGCACACATTCACAAGTAAGATCGAGCTAAGAGGAGTAGGAGACACATTTTGTGCAATGCTCGATTGTCTAAAAAAAACGATTTCGTTTATTATAGGCAAGGCAGCAGGCACATTTCTTACCCAAAATTGTTAGAAAGATTGAATCTATTTTAGCTTCATTTTCGTTTGCAAAACCTCACTGAAAGAAACTGGACCCATACTAGATTACACGAACCATCATTATTCCCATTTTCATTAAAATGCTCCTCGGAAATGAACATAAAAATGAAGTAAAAATAATGGGATAATAACTTCTAAATCTAAAACTGACTTTTGGTAAAAAATAAAATGGTATTATAAAAGTGTGTCACTGCGTAACTGACGCACAGCTCAGCAAAAACGAATAGATGTGCGCATGCATAGTGCTGAAAAATAAATCTATTGCAGCGATGGAAAATTACTTGGATAGAAGGTATAGAGTCTCACGGAAATGTTTTCAAAGAATAAGTCACATAGAAAGATATAACCGATTAACATCAAATATTGATCTTGCTGGGCAATAACTTGTCTTTCGGTAAAAAGTGGTCGCGATGGAAAATTGTTTTCCGTTTAATAAAGTTGAAAAACAATTAAATGCGTACAATGTAACGTGTGTGCAGCAATCATATCTCTTTACAAGATAATCACTTATTTCCATAAGGTGTCTCTCAACGCCCGGTCGATCTATAAAACCCGAGCTCCGTCACGAGCGTCATTGCTGAGAATCGCGTTTTCCCAAACACACTTGGCGAACGAAATTTAAGAGTAATTTACCGGATGACACCGATCGTGGTGGATTAGCCAAGAGGCCCTTGATACAGCAGTAATCCGCCTTAATTGACTGGATGGGAAGGCGAACCTATTTACTTAGTTTTATGCGCTGACAAATACTCCAAAATGAACCCTTACTAACGCTTGAAACCTTTCACTTCGGGCTTCTGTACCAGTGAAATGTAAACAAGCGGTCCAAAGGAGTAGATAGGATTTTGGAGGAATGATTATTTCGCCTTTCTTATGACCCCGTTTGAAGATGTCCGCGTGCCTACAGATAGCCATTGACTGTGGGAGAGAACTGCTGGATTAAGGCGATAATTCCAGATACATATCCTATCGGCAGATGATTAACTGACAGTAGACTAGAAATAGAATAATTTGCCTTGAAATTGTAACCAATACATGCAACAGAGATGATGAGACAGGACACGAAAATTGCTTGAAAATCCACGGGGAGAACAATTTAAAACTTTTTTTCCGAACAGTTACTCTACCATAACCGTTTTCTGAAGAATAGACATCAACAGAGATATTGAAAATGTATATTTTGCTACTTGAAATTCACGTCATTGAATTCTCGCCTTCATTAGTTCCTCTATCCAAATGAGTTAAATTACTGTTTAATGACTTTATTTCCCCTCCAGTAAATGTAAGAGTTAAGTAAAACCGTGGTTACTACTGTTGCGTGGTTAGAAGATAAGTGCGTCTTTCACTGAGACATTCTTAACTCGTGTTACTTCATTAAATATTAAATTTTTAACTATTTGAAGAATATCAATATCACTTTAGTGGTATATGTTAATGTTTCGACTTTCAATTTCTTCAGAATAAATTGCATTTTAACTAATTGTATCAACGTGGCTCCTGAAGAGATTGTTTTGGATTTTTATCGTCTAAAAGTACTTTCCATTTTCACGTGCTTGTTCAAGTTACTTCATCAACCATTAAGTATACCTGAAAGATTAGTTATCAAGATCCTATAATAATATTTACCGTTTTTAACTATGGGGATTCCCTATAACTACACAAACGTCCCAGTCTAAATTTGCTGGACCCTTCTAATATTCATTATTTGCCTCACCGTTAATGTGCACCCAGATGACCCTAATATAATTCTCTCAAGTTTGCCGACACAGCCAACCAGTTTCATGTTTGTAGAGTCAGCCCCGTCCAGATCGAAACACCTTCGTATTGTGTTGCAATGTAACTCATTCATTAGACAGTATGTGAATAACAAAAATAAACAAACATCCCAGTTCGAGTAAATATGGATAGGAAAGAGGAGATTACGACTGTGTTTCAAGTAGACGTGAAAATGAACTGAAGACGCTTGGTTGGAGAACAATTCCTTGTCGTCATCCATCTCGACATAGGGATTTGCGTTCAGTTGCGTGGATTTATCACGGCTGGGTGATTTGGTGTGCCAGCAGGCGCCAGCGTGCATTGGGAGACCCAGGTATTAACTGAGTTGGTGACGCCCTGTCAACTGCCGACCAATCGTATTCGAGGATTAGGAGGCTTGGACAAATTATCGCCTCAAATTCACGACAGTGATCATGTGAACCAATTTCACTTTCATAAGTTTTCATGCACCAAAAACTCTCAAAAGCTGTCTGTCCTACAATCAGCCTCCTTTTGACCATAAAGACTCCATGAAACCTTATGATCCTATTTTGGTATTAACTCAACTCGTTATTTTTGACTGAATTTAAAAGTGCAAACACGTACTCGCAGCACAAGTCCTTCTCTGCGCAACAAAATTTTTGTCTTGTATTCTAACTGTATTAAGATAATCATACTGCCACTTTTACAGTAGCGAATAATGAAAACGACGATCATAGATTCTATTATTCTCAGTTTATGCATTGTGATATATTTTATTAGATATAATTGAAGTAGCAAAATAAAGTAGGTGCATTTGTATAATTGTCTTATAATAATCCTTGTTTGTATGTTACCACCTGTTGCAAGCGGCAGCACTTTGAGGCACCTTCGTAATAGCGTGAATCTCTAGAAATTAGCAACTTCAGTTTAACAATTAACAGTTTGCGGCTGTTACGCAACAATGTTTCCGCCAAATAACACATTGAAGTCAAGCCTAGGTTGTGTAGGACCTTATCGATGATTCTGTACATTCAGCCAAATGTCAACAAGTGTTGGTTTTGACTCAGTAACAGGATATATTTTACGAAAGTAGAAAGCCTCTAGAGTTACATTGTTTTCTTTATACCAATCTGCCATTAATCAGGTCACGTGACCATGTCTTTGTAGTTAAATTTAGCAAAAAAGATACACTCATAGCAGTATCAACAGCAAACTTTCGTTGAATATGAATAATCAAGATAAAATCTCATAAAAAAGCTAATACAAATTTCTAAATTATCATTTCGTTAATTAAATACTATTTTTGATAGAGCTCAAGAGCAAAAGGGGAACATTTTAGAAAACAATTCTTGCTTACAGCGTTTCAGAGAAGAATCCATTGGCATAACATCAAATACACAACAATGTTCACGATGATTGACAGCATTCGTGTCTCTTGTAATGAATGTATATTTGTCGATCATCAAGAGAACAATTATACAACAGATCACCAAGAGATATAGCAACAGCATAAAATGACCGGTCATGTCTCATTTTCAGCAAGAAATAAAATAAAATAAGAGGGAAGTAACAGGAGCGGGCGACGAACGCTTGTCCACCGCAAACTGCCCTGCAAGCTTGCGAGGCAACGCCGTGATACTCTCGCCGCTATCGCATCTTCTGTATAATTGTTCTCCCGAGGATCGACAAGTATACCGACAATGCGAGTATGCAGGAAAACTACCGACTGTCGCGCGTTCAATGAATTCTGCCTATGAGAGGGTATGCTACAAGAATCCAGCCAACCATTTCTGAGATATGATTTTCTGACGGTAGACAAATTAAACATTTTTGCAGACTAGTCCTATTTATCCTTGACACCTTTTACAGAATGATCTCCTAATGAAGTGCTAAATAATACCGAATTGTAAATCAAACGAAATCAATGTTCCCGTATTCAAAATGGAACAGCACCATGCTTCAAACGTTCTAAGCCATGTTTGAAACATTTCTTGTGCTTTTTCTGCTTTACAAGGCATGCTTACCTGCTGGTATTAATTTTTTATTATGCAGCTGTAAAATATTAGTCGAGCGGTTAGCAAGTGAAAATAGTGTGCACTGGATGGTGCTGGGACTTAGCAGAAAGCAAGATAAAAGGTGGAGACATAACTCAATTTCAGCAATGTTTGGATTTACGCCCAGAGAGAACCCTTGAGATATGGCAATTGGCCGGATGTGTCTTTCATACATTTAGAGCTGCCCTGCAATCTGTTATCAAGTGAATCATCTTGAAAAAATATAGGCAAGTAAGTACTTCGGAAACCAAAGCGACGATTCGTGTTGGATATTTGTGTTCGCCGGAAACGCGTGGGGGCACTTGGGGCGTGAGCTGCACATGCGCACATTTGGAGACTAGATGGATCAAATAACCAAACTGAAAATGTGAGAGGCTGTACGAATTCATTTTACGTTACTGTCGATTCCCATCGTCAGATAGTAGGTAGTAGGTAGATTGGGGGTGGGGGGTCATGGCTAAAACAACAAAATGGCACCATAGGGCGATCGCGAGCGTCTTTATTTTGCCATGCCGGTCTCCTTCGCGATATTCCAGATAAGTTACTGAATAAAATCCACAGAATTTCACCAATCCAGGGTTTTCAGTACGCACCTACAGTTTACTCAAAAACAGGTGAGTTAACGAAGTTGTGAACATGTTATGATAACACATGAAAGCGCTTCTGATGAGGCAAACGTGGAGGTAGGATCTAAATCCCAAGAGCCAGGTATACATGACCCTTCACCGTCCAGCGACATTTGTTTATTTATTCCATTGAATAATTCACATAGAATGTATGACTAACAGATACAATATGCATGATTATTTCTTTGTAAATTATATAGCTTTAGTCTATTAGCGGAGATTTGAAGCTTCTCCCGTCATAGAAGCGAAATTTGAATGAGTTGAGGTTAAAACTGACGCTTATAGTAAGTCCATCGTTCATCTGTTCAAATGTTATTTACTACAAAAACAATCTAAGTTCAATATTTTTTATTTAATCAGATACATTGTACTAATCCTCGATAAAGTGAGCACTCGTTTACAGGGAGGGATTAAGGATCAAGCTCGATTTAGGAAATAATTCGGGGATACGTCCCTCGCTGGATCGAGGATCCTGACAAAAAGGGGCCTCACAACAGGAACACGTCTTATTCCTCTACTGCAGTAACACAAAAATGGCCAAGAATGGTGGTTCGGAATCCCGGAACCCTTCTGGATGTGCGCCAGTCATTTACAAAATGAGCCACATGAGAGTATGTCCAACATGTTCCATGATATGACCTTACTGTTCAAAAATGACGTATTTGTATATTTACGTGAACAAAAATGAGAATGCTTTCATGATGTTTGAAAAAATAAACGTTCTGTGTTTACTTTTATCGCTTGCAATGGGAGATAATGGTTCACGCATACAAGTTTGACCGACAAAAAACGAACAAAAGTTACAAATTACACCACACCTGACTTTAAAGGTTGAACAATTACAAACACACTCTTCACACCTTATTAGACGCTATCATTGAGCGAGAACGATCAATAAACAAACTATCTCTTTGCTTACAATAAAAAACGTTGCAGAGAACTAGCCGTTTTATGTCAGATTAACAAAAGCAGTATTGAGCACGGGTCGACTTTACTAGACGATCACATTGTAAACTTTCCCAAAGTCAACCAAATTTCAACAATAGCGGGTTCGAATACCTATGCGTGACAATCGTGAACAAATAATAGGGTACGGACAGTAATCCTTTACAGGGAGCGATTTCGCCCTGGGCGTCAATTTTCGTCTTTAAATTAAGGTGATTATATCTAGAATTCCTGTGGTGCACAGGTACGGGCAGGGTCATTTTAGTGCATCAGAATTTGCACGTGTGCAATCAACCGTAAACTGCTAACGTCAAGATTGGAGTCTCCGGCCGGTATGCGGTTGTCTCCGACACGAGGAAACAACGACAATGTCTTCATATAAGCAATGAAATAAGTACGTAGAAGCATCGCCTCATTTATTATGTTCACATATAACAACTGTTTACCGCTGCATATCCAATACAAATAAAATACAGGGTTTTAAATGACCAATGACCTAAAGGAGGAAAAATTTCCAGGTGATGTATTGTTCCACAAATAGATAGGCTTGCGTGATAGAAATATTGGTTGTGTTGTAAAATGTAAACCGAAATAACGTTTTTACATGAATAAAGTCAAAACAATGGTAAAAAGGCGAAAAAAGACGAAATTGGAAAACAAATAAGAGGAGATCGAAACAAAAAAGAGGAAATCCTCTTAAAAAAAAGAAAATTCCAAGCCCTGGATGACATAAGTATAAGTTCAAAATTAACAAAATTTTCTGTATCAGAAACATTGTACGTAGCCAAGCCAGTGCCATAATGTTTCGCATTTTTTTTAGTAGCGTTAAGTCACTATGCTGAATATATTTTGAAACGATAAAGTAGCACCAGTCAATTATGATATTGAATCAACGTATTTTTTAATCGCACGGATATATTGCTTGACAGTAATCGGTGGTGAACACATCACGCGGAGTGAACACATCACGCGGAGTGAACAGAATTGCTGGAGCCCGATGTTATGCAATATTTTTCTAATGCATCAAATTTTAGGTTAAACGCATTACGTTGCTTTTATCGTTCGGCGATTTCCCGGATACGTCAAGATGGAATTTTAATTATGGATTCAAACAGAATTAGTGGCATATTACAATCAACAAAGTCGTCGACTGAACGTAATGTAGCTTCAATCAATATCTTATGGAGTGACCGTCAAAAGTCATAAACAATGGGTTAGTGGTCTGACCACAGACGTTATGATCAGCGTGGACGTGAAGTCCGGAACCGAATTTTATCTTTTTCATTTGAAAATATGTTTCCATTTATAAGATGAAAAGAAGACTGACATTTGAAGTAAATATCGCACTCGTACTTTAAAATCTGTTATCAAAAAGTTACCAGCGAGGGTAAACTGAAGCGAAAGCGTTGCTTTTATCTCCAATGAGACCTGTGTGTTTGCTGCGATTTTAATTTTTGTATTGGCATTTGGAAAGTTGATTACGTCACTTAACGCAGTTGGAAGCAGGATGCGTAATTCCGTATCAAACTTTCTAATAACCCGCACATACAGTCAGTATACTCAAGTATGAACGTTTTGTTACGAAATGGAAGCTGCGTGGGAGAGCGTTCGGTGAAATGACAGTCGTCACTAAAATGTTTGGAGAACGCAAGTGGCAAAGTTGTTTGTGTTACCAAATTAAAAAAGTACCAGCGATCACCAAGCACTCTCTTTCTGCAGTCAACCTCTTAGAAAATTGTATCAGGAAGAATTTCAACATTGACAAGTCATTTTACAATTGGACCGTTGTTTTGTATCAGAATAGCGAGACCCGGGTGAGCCCGAAAATTTGAGTACCGTACATGGAGGTGTTTGAGCAAAGGTTGTTAGCACGGGCAATGAATTAAGGCCGCACGGATGTAAAGACTTCCTTCCCTCACAAACTCTGAATCCGCTCAAGTATATACGTTAACGCGGAATTTGTACTTTTTGTCGTTAGATCACTAATGTTTGGTTGCAGCACAATTCGGTGGTTAATCGATTGCCGGTAATCGTAAGACCCAGGGCGTTTTTTACTTTTCAGGTGTCCCAAATTATAAGCTGGGGCGTACTTTCGGAAACAGGTGGTATATAACGGAAAATGTGTCAACGATATCAACAAAGCCTGAGAATCAACACAGGCTACACGCGGGTACCGCTAGGTTTATTTTGCATATCAGCAAAAATGTGCCGATATAAAATATGTTATGATTCTCACAATAACTTGCAGCATGCAATTCATCGAAACAACAGATTTCCGACTGCAGGTGATGCACTGACTGCCCCTCGCCCCCCCCCCCATAACACATTTATCTTATTGTATTGTCTTTTAGATTTGCCGTTTAACCCACAACATTCTGTCTTAACGAAGCAAGTCTTTTATACTCCAGCTCACATCCTGCTGCGTCACACTCACCCGTAAACATGCAATTTGAGTTCACACTAGTTAGGGGACCAGAGAGAACTGCCAGACACTTGTCAAGATCATTAAACGCGCATGTGATTATCAGGTAAGAAATTAACTCGTTAGCAAAACCTCGCGGTAAATATGCTCGCAGTGATGCTGCAAATACGTGGCTTTGTCGAAGGATTCTCCATCAGGATCGTCTGACAGCGAAAAGAATTGGAACTCTTCCGGTACAGGGGTCCATTTCCTGCATCAAACAAGGAGGCCTCCACAGGGCAATTTCGAACCAACGTCTCTGCAAGTTCGAAAAGCTAATTTGTATATTGTCTTATATTAAAGTTACTTGTCATTTGATACTTCCAAAATCAAGATGTCCGTTTTCTTACCAAAAATCATGAACAGTGTCATCATGAACATGACATGTCGAAGGTTTTCAAAAAACCTGGCAAATTTGGTCATAGTTGATATCTAGTTACAAAAACACAAATACGTGATATTTTAGGGCTTTCACACACGTTTCGTGAAATAGTACTTGTGAACTGTGTGTGAACTGCCCGGAGGCAATCTAAATTAATTTTGACCTCAATCGTTGCGCATCTATAAGCCCATTGTTTGGCCGCCGACGACAGTCACCAAAGGATGCGTCAGAAATCTGAAATCTACGCAACTAATTGTATATTTTATTGCATATACTCGCCGAGCGACTCTTGCAATCCTGACTTCCGTAGTTTTCAGAACTATTTTCACTTCATTTGCAATTAGTTTACTGATTTGGTGGTTCAGTCATGTTTTGGAATTGCGATACGAATTCTCAACGATTTTTTCTCAGCGTGATGAATGTTATAAAGTTTCTTGAATGTTCACCAGAGGTCTCTTAATGCTCATTTCAACTTGTGAATGATTGTTGCAAATCGAGTTGATTAATATGCAACGGTAAACAATGATAAGATTTATAATCTGATCAACAAACGCCATAAATTACAAAGTCAACAGGTAGTGATATCAACTGTACATGTTAGTACACATACATGTGAATGAGAAGTAAGAGAGTGGCAAACTATGCATTTAGTTGCTTGCTATCTTCGATAGCAGTTAGAAGAAGTGTACCGACAACGACTTTTTGAATCCAGCATTTCTGTTTGCCGCCGATTCGACCCAAGCCCTTTAAGTCATGATACATAGTATATCGAAACCAGGAAGTTATTTGATCCCAATATGACATTGTGTGATTTCTACTTCATCGATCTTTCCATAATCTTTACTGGGGAATTGAATTACTGGAGTTTGGGCCGATGAAATTCCAGTGACAGTAACCATGGCGACGCTAGTGGGTCGGGATGTGTCAAAGATTGACAATCACAGGTTTCCTCATCTGATGCAAAAACACACACTTACAAGAGCTAATAGTTCTATAATCATTCCAGTGATCTTTAAAGTTGACTACTTCTTACGCCACTTTCTGGAAAAGCCATTTTAATAGTAAGGTTTGCGTATTCAGTTATGTTTGAGTCACTAAGGTTTAAATAGTTTGACATGTGTCATAATATGATGGATGGTAAAATTACAGGTATGGCCGCGCCTCTAAATTCCACCTACCACGCGGAGTGTGTGGTGCTTGTTGGTCCAAGAATTGGGTTTAAGGGATCGAAGATGAAATTTCGCACGGAGCAGCCATGAAATCCTTCCCACCCCCTGAATAATAACCAAGTCAGTCTACAGTAAACAAACGATATGACTGTGTGAACTAAGTTAATGTAGTCTACAGGTACAACGGGTGCTGGAAGGGTCCTGCGGCATTCAACATGTAGATTATCCAAGCAAAATCATATTCTACAGTCAAAATGTCTAATTAACTTCACTATTATTCAGACTTGGGGTTTGCATAGTTTTTAAGGGTGATTTGCGCAGCACCGCCTGGCGATGGTCATTAAAACAAATATCTGTAACAAGCGATTAGCGAGCTAGGCTTTGAGTTTAAGTAAAGTCGTAAATTAACATTTAATCAAAGTTGTGTATTAGCTCGGATGAGTATGATATACACAGACCAACATAAATATTGGATGCGAATCAGTCATTAACATGCCCCGCGCCGTGTGACAGCGGTAATGCTCTCTGGAGGGGAGCCGCTAACTAGCGATTACTCCCGTTCTAATGGATCTCGATTAACGTGAATCATGGCGTTTTTAAAGATTTCCTGGCTTCCGACTGCGCGACACAATGCGGCAAGGCGGTCATTAAGTTAGCGCGCTGTGACAATCAAACGGCTACCGTGGTTACCGTTCTCCCAGGTGCGGTCAGGGCTAGTCTGACTTGGACACCAGTCGCCCACAGGAATTTGGTAATAATCCATTTGGTCAACACTAAACGTTACACACAGGCCAGAGTCATGATAGAATTATACCGTGTTGACATTTAGCGTCATTTTCACCATTGTCAAGGTAAATCAAAATTCGTCAAAGCTGTGTTCAAATCAGAAAAAATGGTTATAAACATAAAATCGATTAGATTATTTTGGCAAGTTCGCCGGTACTAATTCACTATGTTCGTAGTGAATGCTTATTTTGTATCCAAATCAAGGAAATGCCAGTTCCATTTCCCCACAATCAGACACCCAAACGCACAGATTTACACCACTATTCTCTCTCTCTCAGCCTCCAGCCTGTGTTTTCGTAAAGAGGGAACTAAGCACTTTTGTTGAAATTTAACCCCACCTAATATTATTCACATAATTCACTTGAACACAACTTATTAAGACAGGCAAGTTAACACGTAGTAGAAGTTTTAAACAGTCTCAAACGCCTTCATTTTTGTCACCTATGCAAGTAAGTGTGAAAATCATGTTGTCACATCGAGATACTACTTTTTATCTTAGTGAAGTTTGCCTTATCAAGCCTGGTACTGTATGACAGCATCTGCTTTCCGTAAGCTAATTGTCAATTACACTTAAATGTGAGTGAAACTGAGCCGATGGCAAGTCCAATAAATTATTGTAACCTTCTAAATAAATTAATACATGAAAATCATGTAATGCGGGAGCTACTGCTTTCTATCTGGGTACTGACAGTTGGCTTGATAATTGCTACTGGTATTCAATCTTGTGTTTTTAACGAATTCCATCGACGTGCAGGTGTACAGCACCAATGGCTATAGATGGCGCGTGCACTGTATGACCAGCGATGTTACTGCGCGATGTATTCTTGCGCCGACGGCGGTTTGTCTAGTGACACGAACCAACTCACTGAACCGAGCACGTTTTACTGTCTTATCTTAGGTGGAAACACGATACGAAAATTATTTGTTAAACACGTATGATACACCCAGGTGACGCTTCGTTGTGAGTCTAGAAATTCACAGGCGTCGAGCGTGAAGGGTGCAAAAGTGTCACAATTTAAATCACGTGTTACCGTACCCTATTAAAATTGTGGAATAATTTTCAAGTGCCGTGTATTATCTAAATATCAAATAGTGAGTTTAATTAAACATTTGATACTTGCTGGCAGCGTAGAACAATGCACTTTTAGGGGCGGCAGTGTGACGTCATTGTATATGGACATAGCCACGTGATAAAAGCAGAATAAAGCGTGAATAAAGCAGAAAGTTCGACTGATGTCCAAAAAATCAGTCCAACGAAGTCTGAGTTTAGACACTATATCGTAATGGCACCATCTCGGATCAACCTTAGACCAGAAATTGTAAAGTCAACGCTGTGATGTAAATCAAAATCTCGTCAATCTACTTTACTTTATTGACAGAGTTAAGAGCGAGTCTTGACATATCGTACTGAGCCAAGGTAGCGTCCACACGACCATTTCAACATCAGCAAGCAGTGTTTTAAAGAGTTTATGGTGTGTTTTGCCGAAATGTTGGCCAACGGCCGGAGTGTACAGCGCGTTTATAGGCGAACTATTTTGTATACTAACCACATGTTGACAGAACAAGGCAGGTCATTCACCTTCGCCCAGGGCGTATATTTGTAACCAACATTCTGCCATGGTGCCATGACAATGATGATGATGAAAATGATAATGAAGATGATGGCGATGACGACGACGATGATGTTGATGGTAGTGAGATGATGATGATGTGATGATAATGGCGACGATAATGATCACAAATACAACTACTATTACTATTAATAGACCCATTCATGTTAATATTACCGCAACTGTTACTTTTACACTGCGTATTATTACGGTTACCGTTATTCTTGACATAATTATTTCTATCATTTTTATCGTTTTAGTGAATTAATCGTTGTTGTTACTGCTAACATTTACCTGACCTCACAGTTTCATAATCCTTCAGCAAGATGTTTTGTATTTTGTTGGAAATATTTGCGCCTTATACATTGAGTATGCTCTTTGCGGGAAAGTGCAGATTGAAGGCGCACTCGACGCTTACGGAGAATGTAGCTTGCGTCTAGAGATTACGTTTATTCCATTTCCAGTCCATTACGATTACATAAGGACAAGTGGATGAAATGAAAATGTCATAGCCCCATTTATGAAATTACAAGTATTGTGACAATGAGATAAATTGGAAACAACCTTGGCTTACGAATTCATAAAACAGCCAAGATATGACTCAGTCCCGTAATTGACAAGGTAGATTTAGATCAGTGGGCGTGTTGACCATCGACACATCCCCTGAAGCCCCGGAAGGTGAACATGGCGCACAAACAACAATGTTTTGACGAGTTGTAATTAGCGATAGGTATCTAGGAGGATAGCTAAGTTACTGTAATCAGATTGATCGACCGGTGAATTAATACATTTGAGACTTAGCGAAACAAAACGGTCCATCACCTGATTAAGAACGCTGATTGTCCCTGGTTGCATAAACTTGCATGAGCGAACTAGTATGTTATCAGTGGTGCCCGTGGCCATAATTTCCGAAGCACAAACATTCGGGGGCGTTTTTTTCGGTCACATTGTTCTCTCTGTCATTCAGAGCCTATATTGGAAGAAACAAGGTATTCATTGTAACTGATTGCCTGTCGAATGCAGAGTTGATCACCTGAAGTCACGTCTAATTCACAATGCCTCCTTATACCTTGGCCCCGTGATCTCATCGCCATAAACCCACAGTGGCTTTTTATTTCAACTTTCTTCATGCAAAAGTTTCTGCTAGCTCTTGATATATTACACCTGTGCTGTGAGCTGAATTAGCAGTCAACCAAACCAGTGACGAGAAATCCACAAAATGTAGACAAATGTATTACCGATAAACTCGCAAGCGTTGAATATAACGCTTTTAGATTTCTGAGTGCATCACGCCTTTGACAACCCTTAAATATATCTTTTTTCTACTCTGCCATCCCCCCATCACGTATACGTCCTGATGTATGTTTATTTGTTTATGCAATTAATCATCTATTTAATGCTAATGTATGCATTTATTTATATATCAATGTGTTACGTAACTAACGATTCTGGTATTAAACTTACTGTGTAGGACGGACCACGATGGAAATGAGGAACTACGTTTCCGAGACACCTGTACATTGTTTTTCATTTTTATATTTATTTTATTTTATTACTTTTACTTTTACCTTGGTCTTACTTGTCATCCTTAATTCAAGTTCGTATCCCTGTCTGTCTCTGTCGATCTTTGTGCAGCGTTGTATTGTATCTCTGTGTTGTATTGTATTACCTTATGGTAAATCGATGTTTAAATAAAACAATCAATCAAAAAGCACCAAGTTGGAAAAGTCTGAACTTTTTACTTCACAAAACAAATGATTGCATAATGACACTCATTTTGACTCTTTTGCTGTAAAAATTATAGTGACATGCTAAGCAAGTAAAAGTAACGCTTGTTGTGTGAATTCATCGGAAAGCAAGATTAATAGGGCGTTAAATCATAGCGAGCAATTTGACGGAGCCGTTCAGTTTGGACCTTCTCCCTGGGAAAACCCATGTAAAATCAGTGTATGCCTTGAGCTGGTTATCATTGAAAAATGTAAAAAACTAACTGACGGTATCAGAATTTAGCCGGGATGATCCTTTGTAAAACTGCGGAATATGCTTTAGTGATGCGAAGTGGGTTAACGACCCACAAGGTAATCAAGTCCGGGTCCCATCGTGTATGGAGTCCTCAAGTATCCCGGCTATCGAGTCTAATAATTTCTCATGAGCATGGTGTGGACACATGTCGAAAAAAACATCGAACTCTGTGTGTAAAACTCGAGTACGTTGATGGTAAATTGACAGCTGACTGATAGGCAGCATTTTGACCAGTCAGGAATAACATGTGATTAGAGTTAGATTTAGTTCTCTTGTGGCGGAACTTTTTGCACGCTCGCAATCAAGAAGAATGTCCTATAAACAAATACATTTAGTGTGTATTCCATGCCTGTATAAAAGGAACGTGGACGTGTTCCTAATCTTTGCGATCTTTCGAAGGTCTCCGGGGGCTTCGCCCTCATCTTCTCTACTTGGGACCTAATCATTCGCACAATACAATTTTCACCGTAGCTATCCGGGGAGGATGCAGGGATTTGAGTTGGGGGGCCAAATCGCGTGAGTAAAATGCGAGTGTATCGCGAGTTGGCCTACACTAGTAAAATTGAGGCCAGTGAAATCATAGATACTCGTTAAAAGATTAGCGACTCCGTCATATCTCGCGGCCTAACGCGAACTACTTCAGAAGGATTCATAACTTCCGGTGTCTTGGTGTCATGTAGCAACGATGGTAAACTTTCGTTTTTATTTCGCACATTTCGAGCAAATTTTTGAGTTTGAAATTAACTTACTGTGTTTTATGCAAACTCAGTCACGTAAGCAAGCCATACAAGTCGGATTTTTGCTACGAAACGCTCCGGAAAAACTTTACAAGTTGTTGTTGATCGGCCCCGCGACTACTGCGACAGTTCGACACAAAAATAGTCTATGGTGAAATAATTTGTCGGAGAGGCAGGAAGTTCAGTTGGGCTAGAATCCCGTTTCCCTTCCATAAACGAAGATTTCTCGCCTCAAATGATTCGCAAGTATCTTGCGTTTACGGAACGCTGCCTGTATATATATATATATATGTGTGTGTGTGTGTGTGTGTGTGTGTGTGTGTGTGTGTGTGTGTGTGTGTGTGTGTGTGTGTGTGTTTGTGTGTGTATATGTATATGTATATGTATGTTCAATAAACACAAGCTAAAGAAGTTTTGATAAGTTATGTTCGTTACCAACGACCACATTTTTACAAGCTTTTGTAGTTACTAATTTTGACGGGCAGAGAAGCGCGTTGCGAACTCGAAAACACTGACCGAACGTTTGTACAATGTACGTCACTTGTTTTCTCTACGAATCGCAAAGTGATGTAATTTCATAATTTCCGCAGGAGTGAAAATTTTTGAGTGCTTAACAAATTTTATTTGGGTTTACTGTAAGCTCAACAAAATCATGTGAATTTCTGTCAAGGCAGGCTCTTTAGACCGAGATCTTAGCTTTCAAAATAGCTCATGGAAATTCCATTGATAGTTCAGAAGTCCTCATTTTGTGAAAGCCAGGTTCCCCGAAAAAGACGTGGCAAAAAGTTTCAAACCACTAATAAAATAGAGAGAAAACCTGAAAATTTCTTGCGAAAAAATCAAGTTTGTGGCGGTTACGGTCCTCTTTGTGAAAAAACAGGATTTGACTTACTAGGGAACAAAACAACGAGATTTCTATAAACTCTTGACATAAATTTTCCGGTGAAACCTTGCCGCTCCCCTCCGACCATGAGTGAAAAAGAAAAAAAGAATAGGGACTGGCATGCTTCTTTTACACCTGTCACGTGATCTTCTGGCATCTGTTTCACGAAGCCCTAAGTCAGAAACTTCGGGTGCGTCTCTATAGTACGAAGGTTCATTGGTCCGAAGGCTGGATAGTCTGAACTATTTCAAAAAATGACAACGAAACTCGACGTCTCTTGAGTCCGAAATTTCTACAGACAATAGAACTTTTGGACACGAACCCAAAATTTCGTTCTACACAACAAGTGTAATGCAATCTCAGTTCAGCAAAAAGCACAGTCTTTAAGAATTTATTCAAGTTTGTAATTAATTTGATAATCTCAATTAGTAGAATCCGGTGATTGGTTGACAACAGTGTATGAGAGTTTGACGGCGCCAGGACTCGTAAATACGAGGCAAATGTGAGTGTTTCGGAGAAAATGCATTGGCCACCTCAAGTACACTTAGACCACAACTTAGTTGGAGAATTGTGGGAACATCTGTTGGAGAATTGTGGGGACATGAACCATTTAGCCCCTCTCTTAATCTGCCAATGGTTTTTCGGTGCAACATGATCACGTGGCGTGATCGGAACAAGACGGGACGAGGATTGAAGCAATATTCATTCGATGCTCTCTCCCGCAAATTGCCGAGCAACTAGTTTCTCACGGAATTTTCACTGTAATTTGAGAGCCCACTGACCCGATCCTACGACAAAATTGGTCGCGCCCAATATAACTGGAGAGCAGTCATTATTTCCTTCAATACCGCGAGAAATAGTCATAGCTCTGTAACATGTGGACCTGTACATTATTATAAAAGTCTATGTCTCAACGCATAATCTAATTGTTCTTAATGGTAGTCAAGTCAGACATTCACTATGAAGATATTACATACGCCGATATTAATAGCTATACATAACCTGCACAATTTAAGATTGATGTTTAAATGGAAGACAGGAAACTTGTTTGAAATCCAATTTCAAACACGAAAGTTCACTATGACGACGTCATGAGGAATATATACGTGGACAGAGCATTACTTGATACAATGAACTAAGCATTGAAAGTATCTTTTTTAAGACATAAAAATAGTATTGACCAATTGTACAACATGGTTGAAACGGATATACAAACTTAGCCTTCCATCAAAGAATATTTTGATTTAAACTATTTACAGCTGTAAAACTGATCTAGAATTGATCGCAGCTCGGGTGTTTCTGGGTTTGGAAGAACTAGCGGACCATGCGCACAAAATATCATTCCGCGGCAAGCAAGTTTGAAAAACTGGTCTCAACTAATAACAAATTATATGAATAATTCCAAGCCCAGAAACCAACCCTAAGTTCAAAACTGAGATCTATTTCATGACGGTAAGTTGTGACGCAGTCTACTGGAGTCAACCTATGTAACGGAAACATTGAAACAGATTTCTATCTCCATATCAACGAAATCCATGGCGTGTTGAATCATTAAAACGGTATTTCAGTTGGAAGAGTAATTATACTACCAGTCATCATTTACGGTAACGAAATTGAGCTTGCTTTTTAAAAAGATTAGGCTGATAATGCAAAGTAAGCGTGTATCTGTTTACTTTACAAGTCTATAATAGTTCAGTAGGCCTGTTTTTTATCGATCTCTGCAATTAGGGATAATTAAAAAGTACCCGTCGACACTCTGAAACAATGGGGAAAAGTCCTTGCATGACTGTACAAGACAAGTTCAACTGAAAGGCAATGACCTGACAACGATATTGGTAATTTGGCCAGCATATAATGATAAATAACAACGAACGCAAAATTGCTCATCGTAATCAACAACGGTTCGGGTATTTTCGTAACCTCCAGTTGTCCGCCTAAGATGTTTCAAGTCTGCGTATGTGCGAACTTCAATTAGAACAGCACAGGGATTTGGCCAACAGGTGATTAAAATCGTGACTATTCCGTTGTTTAGTGGTGATGTCTCTGCCACTCCCCCGCAATTAGGGCCCATAAGTAGGAATAGAAGTGCACAGTCACATCACATTTTCAAAATGTTTGCAGGTCTTGAAATTTTTTCCAATTCATGTAACCATGGGGGCAATATGGCACTTGATTTTTTTCCAAAATTGTGTGCTTGCATTAATCGGTGTGTTTCGACAACGGTGTGCACCCACTGTATGCTCCCAGGAATTTGAAAAGGAATAAGTTTGACCAGGTCCATAGCCAGGTAATAGTTTTCCTAGTCCTTCTAAGTTAGTTATTTACAACGATATGTACGTCTGGCCTAATTCACATACCTGTCTTTAGTTTTAGCATTTAAATTTTATTTGACTGAGTCTAAAACGTCAAAATGACGTCATATTAAACAAGCAAATATTCTACGTGGGTCTCAAAACGCGTAATAAGCGAAGTCATTCTCAATTCGTGGTCTGTTATTTCACGTTTTAGCCTGATAACAAAATTTTTAATACAGAATATGAAAACATCCAAGGTGTTCCGGATGCTCCGTGGGATAATTTGAGGCTACGGAAATACCCGAGGTATTCCGGATGGGATGTTATCCGGATTCAGGTTTCCGGAACATATATCACAGAGATGAAAATTACAGCAAAAACACATATACATAATAGACTGTCGTGAGTACAGCACAACATGAGGTTACTGATCGTAGCAGGTTAAACCGAATGTCTAAACGTTATGTGTGACACCCGTTTTTGTCGTCTTTAATGAATTATAAGAGAACACATAAAAAGTGCAATAACCTGTCATGATTGCAATCATTAATCATACAATGTTCAATGTGCCCAGCTCTGTTCACATGACGTTTGTTTACATTTCTTCCATACATTCTATTCATTTGCATTTATTCCGTCTAAACTAATTGAAAACGGGGATCTGTTTAGATGACGGTTACCCATGAGTTAGTGCTATTTGACTTAAAGTGGCGAACTAAAGTTAATGACAAAAACCATATTTTGTTGGAATGACACAAGTATTCTTGCGTTGTTTACGTTATCAAGGTGACGTTTCCCTTCGTCTTGTGGCCGAGTCATTATTTGACCTTTAGAACTCAATTTCATTAGAGGATTTGGTGACGGTACGACAATCCAAGGCTATGATTCTTAATGACAGGTATCGGGTCCAAGCCAGAGGAATCAACTCTTTAAAAGACCATAAACGCAATAAAAGGAGAAAATAAATTGTTGCCAGAATGTATAACTTGAGAGATTTATAGCTAAATAATGACTGTTAGGGGAAATTTTGTAAAACAGTTTTTGCTTTCGGGCGATATGGGTTGGTTCGAGTTTTGTTACCTGGTGAACTTCTCAAACAGAAGTCGTTTTGTAGCGAAATTAGATTTAGCTGGCTGAATTGGGTTTTCAAAAAAATATGATTTTATGTTCATGTCTGATAAAGCATGTTATGCTGAATGACTCGACACTACAGCAAGTCTTCCACGTTGATTTCATTTTTTTCTGACACCAGCCTCAAAATTTGTTACCGGCTCAAAGAATTTGTTTGAAAGTTCAAGTCGCCCGATTCCGTCAGATCAGACTACGTTCTTGGTAATCACACAATTGCAAACCGCAGAACGTTATGTGACTAACTAAACTAATGCAATAAAGAGACCGACCTTCTTGTACATTTAAAGATCAGGAGTCTCATCTCTCGACTAATTGCACAGCATGCTCCGAGTCAACTTATGAATTTGTGCTTGAGTAATGAGGCATGGGAGGTTAAATTTCGAATGGAATCGACCCTGAGCTCGGGGACAAGTCTTCAGAACCTGGGGCCATGTCAGGTATATAACAGAAATGAAACCATTTGAATGCAGATATCTGTCCTGTACCATCTAACATATGTACGAATACACATCAGAGCATTGCGTTAGATCTAATAATTGTTGTTGTTTAGTAAGCCAGGTGCGCACTGTTGCGGCAAGACGTGACTCAACGCCTCTGGATTGTCGCAGACTAACATTATCGACTAGCAGCTGAACTCTCACGAGCGACTCACCTCACCATTCAGTCGAGCCGAGTGAGTCTTTTTGCGTGGTGTGCAGCGGGTTTTACAAACCAAAGCCAATGCCACAAATAACACTCAAGTATGAATAAGATGTGATACTACGCACCAAGAAATAAAAGCTAGTGAAAGAAGCGCGCTTGCGCTGCAAGAAAACCATTCCTACAAGGCACAGGCTCATGGTAAACATGATGACCATATCTAACTATCAATTCAGGTTAATTAAACTTTTATTCGTAAATCCTTCTTATTCACCAGTTGACACTGGTCCTAACTCATTTAACGGTAACTGTAGCATCTTTATGGTAATTCCATCACGTTTTTCATCTTATCGTATTTACCGACCTTAAAATAACGGTACAAAAATCACAAAATCAAAAGATGATATCACGTTTATGTTAAAGATATTGATAACAATGTGTTTATGAATGAGTACTGAATAACTCAGATGTTCGATTTATTCAAGATATCTGTTGACGTCCAAGTAATATCTTTCTGTGTACATACTATATGTTGTATGAGTGTCTGTTAAGCACCAAGACGTTGCAATACCTGTGTCCTGAGTCACACAAGAGGTCATTAATTTCAACCTTACTTTCACCGGGAAATTTATGACGCTGCTCTGACTAAAGGCGTTTTTTTTTTAAACATGGCCGAAATGGGAGCGGAAAGAAAATGACAGCTCCGTCAAACACAGCGTCAGACGCAGCTTGCAAGCGTGGATTGGTTACTTAAAATGCAAATATATGGGCGATGTAAAACGGTGTATGTAAATATGTAAATAAGGTTGTAGCGTTTCTTTATGTAGATATGCGTGTGAGTTATTCGCTACTTGTGTTGAGTGCAAGTGGTTTTATTGACAGTCAGTAATTAACCATGGGTCTCATTACGAATTTCGAGTCTTGATCAAACTCAGTTGTTATTGTTGATTTGAATTCGAGATTCGTAATACGCGACTGTCGGTTTACTGACAGAATAAAACAACTTGTGTTATGACTTATCATGTAGTAGAGTTATGAACATGTATCTCATTTCATACCATTATTCAAGGTTGAGTCGTGGTACAGACCGAGTAAGAAAATCCGAACTCTTTTAATTTAGCTCGTCGTTTTTCACATAGCGCGGATATCTTTGTGTTATTGTTCACCCGGTAAAATACGACACGTGAAATAATATTGACTATTTGGACAGGTACGAAGGCTAGGTAGAAATTCGATACGCGCTTGAGTTCAGCTTGACCTCGCTCTGTTCTGCCTGAGGGGTCGAGATCGATGGAGCGCCGTATATTTATCCCAGTATGCGGCGGAACCTGTCGCAAGGAGAGCCACTTACAAAATGCATGCCCTCGGGTGCTCTAAACTTTCGGGAGTGGTCGGGTCATAAGTTGATTAGCCCAGCTGCAAAATCTTTCCCACGACGTTGCCATGAGTGAACTGTTAGTAAAATGTAGTTTGAACTAATTTCATACAAACTTTAATTGATGAAAGAAAGAAACGGAATATTTAGTTAAATACCCTGGCCAAGACTGTCCACGTCTCCCGATCGGACGAAATTAGATTAATTGAATTTTTCTCCGTCGACAAAAGGTCTCATTTGCGCTAAGACAACGGAAGCTTATCAGGATGAAAGAAAACGTTTATCCTCGAGGGAAATACAGGTGTATTTCCCGCAAATCAACCCAGTCGTGGTAATTGACAAGCTGATTGGAATCCGACAACACCGCACCAATATTGAGACACTAACTATTATCATCACTCCTTTGGCACTTCGACATTTTCAACAGTAACATTCGGACGTCCATTGATTTTGACTCCATGCTTTAATTAAAACAAGTATACGGTGATAATAGGTCTTTCACATGGTGATCCTAAGTAGCGCTATCTATTGACTAATTGCAGAACCAATACCAACGCCGAACAAGCACAAAAGATGGCAGCACACTACAGCATCGCTTGAACTATCTTGAGGGTGGCCGGGTTCACTGCTTTTTATATGTTTTTTAGGAAGATTCGTGTTTGGAATATTCGACATGCCCATTGCCTCACGGACCGATTCTTTTATGGATTTTGTTTACTGCCACAACAGGATTGTATCCCCGGGATTTTAACACTCGCGTATTTTTTTCTTGTAGGCCTTAATTAGGAAGAATCGCAAAACAGAATAACCCACTTATAAAATTAGCGTACACTGAGCACATAAGGCTAGAGAATGATATATGTCCGGGTACACGACGATAGTTTTAACGGGTTGGGGCTGCAGATGGACATTTAAAGTTCCAAATCATTTACAGAATGGACTTAATTGGAAATAAAATCTGAAAGACACCTTTTCGTAAGGAATTTTGTCAGGATAGGCACCATTTCGTGCGAAAACCGGAAGTCAAAAAACACCCTAACGAGTGACACGTCCCGTATATGGATAGGTGTTATAGAACATCCCATTCGCTTGGGAATGAATTGCGTTTTCAGAACACTCAACAGAGGACATTTCATAGAGGGGTTTATTTCTAGTCTCCGAAAGATGGCAGTGCTCTTGACAAATTGCAAACTAAAATTGACAGTCGTCAAGTTCTGAGAGGTTCTCGTCCACGAACCGGCGCACTTGAAACTAAATTAGTCTCTGCCCAGCCGGAGACTTAACGGCTCCAGTCTATTCTGGCTCGTGATGGTTCATAGAAATGACGGCGAGTAGGACTGGCCCTCCCAGCAACGGCACAGATTAGTTCGTCATCACCGAAACTGTCTTTTCTTTCTAACTATACGTTGATGTCTGTTACAAGACTGGATTTATAATCTTGCTATCAACATACGGTTTGGCTGCGGTGGTGTTAGTTCGCGGTAAATGCGTCGCATTGGTGCGACATCTATCGGGCTAGTCATCTTACTTGACTTTCCAAATAAGAAACTTGATTTTGTCAGGAATTCGACTGCGCGGTGCAGTCTTCAAGCAAGCTAACCTAGAATTGCCAAACAACATGTAGAAATTGACAACATTCTGCGAGTACGCTCAAAAATAATTTGGCAATGAGACAATTTACCAGAATGGATTGCAATAGAAGAAAGGAAATCCAGTTATCAAAAGCAGAAATAATTACTTGGCTTTGCTTTTGATGCCCGATATTACAAGATAAAGTCATGCTTTTTGGTCTGAAAAATGTTACATGGGGAGATATATCTGACCGGATATCAGTACGATAATACATGCCAGTGTTGGTTCACGATGTAAATGCAAAGTCTGAAGTAAATATAAAGCAAAGTAAGGAATTTGATACCGCCCAAAAGTCTTGCCTTGTTTTAAGAGCACTGTTGAGTTACACTTCTCGTGGGAAGATTTTTTTACGTCTTTAGAAGCTGTCTCGAAAACAAAAACAAGAGCAACGTAGAACCTTGACACGCGAACACCGTGTGCATCACGTCCAGCAAATATAGCAAGGTTGACCATTATTTCAAAGTTAACATTCCCACTAGAGAAAGCAGTACCAACAATGCTAACATAATCCGCTCCTAACGCTCACACTCAAAGCAAGCTCTACAAGAGTCGAATTCCGCGAACATACATCAATCAGTTTGGTAGGTGCCAAGACGAACGTCAAAAAATATTACTGCCAAAGCAAAACGCAGCGCTAATGGCATCTGTCCGAAAATTAGAGGTAGTATTTTCTGTAATAGAACGTAATTGCTAAATTTGTTAAAAAAGTGGTTTGACATGCAGAGAGATTGACGCCAAAAACTTAAAACTGTCACTGGTGTGTGCAGTACAATTCACATTTGTCCGAACATTGACAGGTGCTATGCCAAACAAACATACGAGCAATGTTTCATAACTATTTCTTACACGGTTCCATTGATACAGCGGGGGCTGCAGAAAAAGAAATGGCCGCAAGGGGCACGACATTCACATGACCCGTTCAATAACTGATATGGAGAAATTTGGCAAATTTTGTGAAGTTCCGTCACATGACTCGGCGGTTAGAAACAGAAAAAAATTCAAATTCCCCAAGCACACGCCACAAGAGTCAGTTTAATCATAAGTGGTCTAAATCAAAAACGATTTTTATAAAAGGCAGGTTTCGAACCGCTTTAAATTTCAGATACCCAACAGAACGTCGTGGATATTGAAGGAGACGCAAGTTAGCATTAAATCACCACAAGGGGGCGCCATAGAAAATAAAGTCGGCTATACCTTTTTCAAAGGGACACACCTGCCATCTTTCATTATGATTCTTTAAGCAGTTTCGTGGACAGGGAAGAGGGCGACAAAATGACGCGGCATAAGTCAAATCCCTATCAAACGAGGCAGTTGATATCGTCTCCGTAATATAGCGGTACCTAAATTTCATGAACATCTATCAAGGAACTTCCCTGTTGACCATTTTTTATTTTTGAGTATGCATTTGGCTTCGACGCCTCTATCAGCGTAACCCGCCGCTTTAAGAATTATTACCAAAATCAGCATGTCGGCGTGTTCTTAGTGAGAAGAGCACGGCTGGTGTTACTTTTTGGTTTGTTTCGACTACTGTGGCGCCCCCTAGAAATAGTTTTTGCCTGAGGCTCGATATCTACAAAGTTCCATCCGAGGCTTCATGAAATTTGGTATTGGTGTCTCCAGTGACGAGTCTCGGTGGGTCCCTACGTGCCTAACGACCACCTAGTGGTAAGCAGGGAACCAGCGTGGTGACGAGTCTGACTTCTATGGCGTCCCCTAGTGTCAATTTTGATTTTCTATACGCATCCCTAAACATCTACCAAGTTCCGCAGAATAGGTGGAGTCCGTGTCTCTTTCACAAAAACCTATGTGGCAAACGTCATGAAAATTCCCCAATCTACTCGGGGAATACAGAGGAAAACGGAAAAAAAAAGAAATTGTCCGACACCGCGAAAATTTGCTTGTGTCGCCCCATCCAGGATAGGACTATCTGGAGATGGAACAGCGGACGCTGGACGTCGGACGGACGGAAATGACGACAATAGGTGCCCACATTTGTATACGTGGACGCATAAAAGGGATCAGATATAATCATTTTCACATAATATTCTGCTCGTTGAATCGTAACATGTACAGTGTTCTAACTTCAGTGAAAGGAACATTTTCAGAAATTTTACATTGTACTTTTCATTAACGTCATTGTAGTTCTGAAGTTATGAATCACGTGACAATCGACTTTGAAGGAATAAAGACACATGCTCATTAGGACTTCATTCAGTCGGATACAACACAAGGACGACGCTTGAAAAATATCAAGCTTGAAAAATATCAACCTAAGTAAGCTGTCGAAGAATACTGATTTCAAACACAATATCGAAAAATTGCCCCTTACCTTGAGTGTCTAACATGGAGTTGACAACAAAACATGCTCTTACGTAGAGATTATTACAGATAAATGAACCCTTGTTGGCTAATCGTTTCGTTGACAGCAAGCCAATTACTTTATGCGGTCATGGTATCACGTTTAATTAATACAATAAGGAAATTTGAAAAAGATTGCAATAGAATCAATAGTCCACCATCCCGTTTATAAATAACACAGCTCCCGTATCCAGTATTTCAAAGGCCCCTTAGTGACTCGTTTATCACCAGGGTGGAGATGGTACTAATTGTTAAACGACATATTGACGCATTTGGCCTCCACAATGATGAGGACACAAGCAAGACACGCAAGTGACGTGTAAAGAAACACAATTCTAGGACTCAAAAAACTAAAACAAACGAGTTTACTCACGTGACGTTAGTCAAACAGGTCGTGTACTTAAAAACGCCTTAGAACGAAATGAGAGACGATATTCCTCGACAGATCTCTTGTCTAATTCACGCCGTTCCTAAAGGATAACATGGCGGCTGTAGGTCCTTTGAAAAACTAGCAAGTGTTACTTGTGTTAGCCCGTTTAAACATTTCAGCTGGCGCACAATGAAAAATGAGACAAATCCACTCCTGAAAGGCATCTCTTGAAAAGAACTTTTAGTTTTCAACTATCTTAATGTGACCGGTTCATTGAATAGCGGACCCAAGGCGGGCCGAATACTAATAAAGATTATTGTTGCCCGTGAAAAGCCTCATTAATAGTAAATACATAAATAAAATTATCAGCCAAGAGTCTATTATCGTACTGTTGTCATTCGTACATAATAGAAAACTGAACGGCGGTTATAACGTTTTCACCTAGACTATCTGGAACAATACACCCTTTCTACGCTTCACAATGAGGCGACAATTCAACTTTCATTTAGGTCGTGGTTGATGACTTAAATGTCACATACATCCCGCGTCTTTAGAAAAAACACAAAAGCTTCAGAAACCTGAACAATAAAGGCACAAAAATGGTTGCTAGGTTACATGAGACACATTAAGTAGTTAAGTAAAGCGAGAAGTGCACAAAAAGATTAATCACATGATCATTTCAACTTCATGGTAAAAGCTAACAAGAAAACGACAATAGACAAGGGATTGCTCGGGATAGGTATTGAGAAGCATCCAAAGGTCTTAAACTTTGAATCAGGTCAGAAAGTAGGCGCAAAATTACATCAAAAATTTTCACACGATTATTGTTGCAAGGTTTTCACTATATATTCCTTGGCGGGGTAACTTCAACACATTGTGGCCTCAAAACTGTGTATGTGTTATAGTTTCCGTGTAAAGCGTTTCCTCACTTCCGTCAGCTTTCATGACTTCAAGTAAAAATCTGTACGATGTCATGGATTTACCGTCCTTTTGATGTCGCAGCCGGCAAAAGATACCCGCGGCGACCAAGGACTTTACCTCTAACAGGTGGCGCTGTTGGTACCGATGTTGTGACTTGAGTGAATTTTCAGAGAATATCAAAGCGTTTTCCTGGTGATAATGATTCGTTGCAGACGCCTATCCCAAATTTATTTTTGGCAATGAACATCGCTGCGCCAGTATTATCAAACGATTCCATTTTGCCTCGCTTTTGATATACTTGGGCTGTTAGACATGGGGATGGACTCATAACCATTCTAGGCCTATATGAGATTGAAGAGGCCGCCACCGTGACGTTTTTCAATGTCTGTCTGTTTCACTAGTATGTCATGCAGAATGCGTCATTTAAAACGTTTAGCAATCAAATAAAGAAAAATTTCCATTTGACCTTAACAGGAAAAGCGAAAACATTTGATCCGTGCTGCATTTATTTGAAAAGACCGATGATTGAGCGAACGCGGAGAAAAAAATCCGTTTTCATGACGTCAATGACTGGGTGTCCTTACTTTAAACTACCAGGAAAAACGTTGCAGTGGCAATATGTAACCTTCCACCTTGGTGAAGGAAACGTTTGTGCTTTTCCAAAAAACAGGATATCAACAACATGTAGAAATCTACGTTCTCACAACGCCACCTACATGCAAAAAGTGCTGTATGTTTGAATGCCATAATGCTTAATAGATTATTAGTAGCAAAGTTTGGGTGAGGATCCGTGAATTTTTACCTATTGAACGTTATGCATTGCGCTCTTACGGAAACAAGGTTTAACTTCCACTCTTGGGTATTCGCCATATACCATAGCTTCTCAAGGGCAGATGCTATTTAAAAAGGTCGAAAATTATGTTTAGAATACACGTTTAGTAGAAAGTTTTGTTCCAGAATTTAACAGACTATTTACAAAAAAACTCTTGATTCTCGGCTATAAAGAAAACTAGGAACGACAACCGAATTATAATTGTTCTCCACGACCTGTTTGGACTCGACGCGGCAACGATTTTAAATTTTGCCGCGTCGGGTTTGGAGAATGCGCGTCGAGTTTGAAAAGTGCCGCGCCAAGTTAAAACTTTGGATGGCTTGGCACTTTTGCCCTCAGAATCAACAATGAGGGTGAATTAGACAACATCAGACATAGTTCCTAATATATGACCTAATTTTTGTAATATTAGAGAGTAAATTATTGAAGAAATTCTTTTTCTAACATAATTTTATGGTGTCAGCTAAATTACCTTAATAATTGACTAGCCAGCAATATTATTTTAACATTAAAATTTTGCACTTAAACCTGTAAGTTAACAATTTGATATGCTTAATTTAAAGGATTTTGATTTTGACTGACATTTGGTGGCGAATTAGAGCTTATTCAACTGGACAACAGGTGTCCCTAAATACTAGGTCACATCGTTAGTAGTATTTAATAAGTAGAATTGATACTAGAATTGACATTTTTATTAAGAAAAGAAATTATAATCTTTAGGTTGATTTTTTGAGTCTGTCATAAATGGTTTAGAGGACTTATGGTGAAAAATTGGTAGGAAAGTCAAAAAGTAGGTCACACCACTTCAGTATACACTTTGAAAACGTATATAAATACACAGTGACCTTGTTATTAGAGAAAGAAGTGTTTATTACTAACAAAAATATTTGCGTCGAGTTTGGAACTTTTGTTGTGGAGAAGGTGTCAGACAGAAGACACCGTTCAACTAGTTATTATCTTTACGGGAAGGCACCGGGAAAAGGGAACTGCGGAGCCCAGGAATTTTGAACCTGAGGAATTTCGGACGAAAGCACACAATAACATTGATCATGAAAAACATGATAGCGTCCGTAGGAACATTGAGACGGGAATATCACTGAGTTGAGGAACAGTAGGCAGGAAGAGGGTACCGAGATATACCTGTAGGGATACGAAGGAAAGGTAACCATCAGTTTTTCACACTACAGAAGAAAATGCCTTTGGTCTCAAAACTGAGGTTAAAATGAATTTTGCTACATTGATGAAAATCGTTTACAAATAGTCACTGTTGGGAAAGCATGCAAGTGAGATGCTTTCATTGTTTAGGATGAATACCAGCAGAACTGGATAGCTACCGATTTGCCAGATTATAAGTTTCATTTTTCATCATTCAAAGACCTGTGCCAACATTTAGCAATTGCTGAATTTTTGTTGTTGCTCAGTTTTATAATATGTCCAGTGACAACGAAGTCCTGGTGACGTCAGAGACCAGATATGACCATGGAACTAATAAGGTCACACGAACTAATGACACTCATGGTCTTGATCTTCTAAAAAGACATTCTTCAGACAATCGTTGATTTCTGCTCTCGTTACTTGCAATAGTAGCAGATTAACGCAAGATTTAAAATGCATGTAACATTCACCCACAACACCGCATGGTGGAGCCAGACATATAGAATTGTTCCGCATCTTCTCAATTCTGAGTTTGTGATTGGATAAATAGGCACAATACAGCGCCACATGTTGCTCAATAATGGCTTATTAGAAGGCATAAAAAGCTGCTTCATTATAAAATAATACAACTTAAAATATGTTTTTTTTCAAATATCAGATGTCTTGAGATATATCTTGCCACACAGGAAAAACGACCCGACACGATCATGGCACGAAAACAATGAAGCTACGACCCACAACCTATTTGGGGACACGACCGTTTGTGTAATTTATCCCGTGAATTTTTCCGGAACTAGTTCTGGGATTTCAAAATACACGGGAACGACACTAAAACCTTGGTCTATCCTAGTCACATGGCGGCGCTGCGGAGGAAACCAAAATGGTTGAACCCGATCAGTGCGTGTTTACTACATTTTTCGTTTTCAAAAATACTCCCTGCCGCATGAGATGACCTGCTTCTCGAGATGTTTATGCCTGTGCCGACACGGATCATTGTTCGGTCACTGTCACTATGTCACTATTTCGGTTGTTGAATACGGTCGAGCGATTAATCACTGATGTCAAATGCCATTCACGCACAGTTAACTTCCAGCCGATAGTAAGGAACAGCTGAAGTGTTAAGATCGTGAGTATTGGTCTGTGTTACTGAGATTGGTACGTGTAAGTGTATGCAGCGCTCTCTACGGGCCAGAAACGAGCAGACGGAGTAGACGTAAGTGGAGTGATGGACGCATCCCAGGGGTTGTCTGCTGCTGATGAGTGACATTTCCACGGTCAGTTTCATCCGAAAAGGTGTCTTTTCCGACAAAATTATCTGCGAAATGAAGGTGCCTTTCCTAGTCGATTTCCGGCCTTACAAAGAGGTTCAATTCCGGAGTTAGAAATCTACAAAAGGATACCATTTCCGACCACTGCAAGTATATAAAGAAGGGTTTTCATTTTTTAAAATCTTTAATTGTAAGACACCTCGATTTTTTACAACAGGGCATCTATTCTTATACTGGATTAAAAAGAACATGGCATAGTGTCCAAGATGGAATCAATCCTTAAGACGTATGAATTTAACCTCTACAAAGGGCGTGTGATTCTCGACCAAGATTCTTCGAAAAATTGGCTTTTCTTGAAATATTGTCCATAAATGCGACCCCTTTAAGGGTATCCTAATTTTCCAACTGCATCTTCCTCAAAATGTTGTCGATTATACTCCTGGAGGTGCAGTAAAATTCAAGATTTCTAGGCATATGCAGTTACCCAAAAAGGTTCATAGCACACTCGTAATAGACCCTTCTTGAATGAGCGCTCCTCTTTAATGGAGGTAACAAAATTAATTGTATATCTGGCTTACTTTTCAAACTTTCGAGCACTGATTCCTGAGGTGATTACTGGTATCAGGAAGAGATAACCATGATTATCTCTTCTTGCTGGTATGTATAGAACGTCAAAACTGCGCCTTGCCAAACCTGAACCCGAGAGACGACGCGTCTCTGGAGGGCACAGAGTGGCGAATGTCAGTACATTTTTTGTAAAATGATGATAAGCACTGCAGCAGTGAACATGATCCGTCGAACTATTGCTCTTGCTGGGTAAGTACTGCCGAACCACTGAGGGCGCTGTGGTATTTGGAGATTAGCTTTCACTTATGTTTGCGCCAAACATAATGTTATGTAGGACTTCACCGATAAGCGAATTTAGTCAAATATCTACAAATCTAGAGATTTTATCACAATAAAAGTATATCTTTAAGAAAACAAAAAAGCATGTTGAATTTTACTTTTTGATTTTTTCCAGTCTGCCCTTAATTGGGTCACGTCTTTTTACAAAAAATAGCAAAAAAGAAAGGTATATTGATAGCAAGACAACGGTATCAATAACATGACTAAATTTCATTTTAAAAAATGTTTAACACGAAACCTCAAAAGCAATGTTAAAGTTTTCGATACTATCACTTCTTGTTATTTTATGCAACTTTAAAATTTTCGCGAATATTAAAAAGTCATTTGTATAACAGCCCTTCCTGCAAAAGTGGGACACTTTTAAAATAGTTCTGATCAGGCATTTTTGACGTTCCAAGTTAGCCAAATTTGGACATTTTTGTAGCGTCACCAACAGCACAAATCTGCTTTAAGCTAAACAGTTTAGTGACCACACACTCCAACCGTTACCAACTCGGAAATCGTAACGTTTACATTCAGTTTCCATTAAATATTCTTAAATTTTCATGATGTTCGTTAAAGATGTTCGTTAATGTTAATTAAACAGTTGCTTAAACATAATATAATGGTCCGAATGTTCAGTAAGTCTTTACGGACCTGCGTGTCTATTAAATGCTAATCCTAGCCTTTTTGAGTGCCATTTTTGAAAAAATGATAAACCTTAAGTGATCGTAAGTCCTATACGATGTCTTGTCTTTTCTAGCAACATTTCCAAAAAGTACATGAACCAAGAAAATTTCTTAGCGAGAGCATCTCGAACACGTTGTACACGATGTACGTAAAAGGTTATCACTTTTTCCTGCAAATCACGTTCCATCTACCGATTGTTTCAAAAATATTTTCGAAGTAACCGTTCGAGCAATAACTGAACAGTTCGGTGGGTGAACAGCTACTGAGAGTTTTGCTTACACAGTATTTACTATACTAAATACTATTTACTTAAAATTCGATCAACAGAATGTGGAGATAAGATTTGAGTGGAAATAACCTGAGAACCACGAAACCCCAACTCGACACCTATCAATAAAATTCGCCTTTTTATTTTTTATCATCGCAGTTGTATTTAAAATAAATCCAGTCCGATTATCTGTACCATTTATATTCACATCCAGAAAATTTGTTGGGTAGAAAATGTGACCAGATACATGGCATACTATCTTGGGTTCTTTGCGTTGTAGTTGACAGAATGTAACATTGTGGTCAGGGCTTCATTCACATAGCAAATGCTTGATCTTAAACATGGATTCTTTAGTTAATGAAAGTAAACTGAGTGAAACCGTCTGTCGCCATCCATGCATGTTTCTGCGTCAATGAGCTCGACTTGTTTTTGTCAGTTGGCTCACGTAACTTGCACAATAATGTCAACCCACTATACGCAAAGTAATCACGGATGTTAACCCTTTAATGATGGATTAATTCCTCTGTGCATTTCATTCATTAAACAAAGCAGTTGAGCACTCCCTAACGCGAACGTCGTTCCTCCAATGCAGGGCAGTCTGCAGGGGACGTGCATCGTTCATGACGTCACAATGATTGGTCGCTTGAGAGAAATGGTGTAATCACATGCAGCCATCAGGATGATAAACTAATATTTACGTCCTGGTATTTTGTTCAGGAAAATATTGAATTGCGCCAATAATACCAAAGAGTACCAGATCGTAAAATAAAATACACCGCATTTGTGTCCAACAAATAAAAGTAAAGTAACTAACTCCACAAAATTTGAAAACGATTATAAATGAAAGGGTAAAAAAAACCCAAAGAAATGTGTAATAAAAACAGATACGAACCACATTCTCACGTTGACAGGTTTATAACGTCATCATTTCCTGTTTGGATTTTCATAATTAAAAGTCTCTTTCCCTTCCAAAGCGCTAAATGTCATTTGCTTGAGCTCAAACGTGTAGCATTTAACAACAAAACTGTTAACATTTTTTATTGAACACGTCAGTTTTCTGTACAATAATTCCAAATAAATTGTATTTTGAAGAGCACTCCGAGGACCATTTTGACCAGTAGCTTTTGAATATTTCATAAACTCTCCACACGCGCGTCGAGCCTTAACGATAGCTAAAAACAATAAGTTGTAACTCGATGAGTTGAAAATCCTCGTGTGACACGTGTGTTAGACAATTGGTTCTGAAGCATTATTCCTGTGAACAGCAGATCAAAACACTAGACAGCGAATTTGCAATAACTGCGTTGTTCAGCAAGATTCGTACAGTGAAGCACAAAACAGTTTTGGCGGGAAATCGATATGCCGTTTAAAGACCTGTCAATTGAAAGTTGCATAAACATCCATCTGACAGATTTTCCACTTCACCATTTTCTCGTAACATGTAGGTTGCATGTAAATCGGGATTTGTTTTCAACTAGAAAAGGCTATTCCGCCAGGTGGCATTGCCTAACCTAATGGTTTCATATTATATTTAAAAATGACGCTTTTTGCTCCTTCATTACAACCTAGACATGGAATTCGTGCAGTAGCCCGACAAATTTCAAACTCACTGGCTTAAAAAAATTCCTTGCTATGGTAACAACTGATTTCTGCCTTTGAAAGGAGTCGACAGTTCCCCTTGGAAGGGTTGGACAACCAGGCTCTCAAAACGAACGGTCTTTAGACATAGTTTTTGCCAACTTGCCGATGCCCTGAATTACCGATCGATACCGAAAATCTGTTTATGTTTTGGAAAGTCTTGAGACATATCCTGTCTTAGTCTTCTGTGTAAACCTGGTTTGTAGTTTGCGTTTTAACTGATAACTAAGGAGATGTCGATTTAAGGTGACATTTACGGCGAGAAATTTAGATCAGGACGAATTCGAATTCCTGACCTCAGAGGTCGCAGTCCGATGCTTTGCGAGAGGAGCTAAACTCTCTATCTCGGTCTGTAGTCACTGGCCCGGATCTCATTGAATGTCAGGCAGTCAACGGTTAAATTGTCGATTTGTAATAAAAACACACAGTGGCTTCTGCTGTTTTATAGATTTGGTCAAAGCTATGGCGTCTATTCCATCCAACAAAAATACCAAAACGCGTTTGTCGGCCCTAAAACCGATTACGTCGAATAAACCCGTATAACATATGGGAAAAGTTAATGAAGCTCGTTGTGCCTGCTCTCCGGATGGAGAGCAACTCACGAGCAGTGTGCAGGCATTTCTACATATACGGAAATTCGTGGAATATTCTAAGTAGCATTATCTCCTGCCGACTGGGCTAGAAATCACTTAGTACTCACACATCAATAACACCACGAACCCTGCTTTGAGCCCAGCACAATAGCTCTGTGGAAAGCCTTGTTTGCTCAGCGTATCATTACCGCTTCTAAACTAGGAGCCCTGAATAGAACACTACACAAAATTGGCAAAATATTTCAATAAAATATTTATTTTTCTATTTAGTAACCCACATAATACAGAAGTGTCAATAAACAGTGTAAGAGCGCGCGCCGCCTCATTCACCAACGCATTGATTCCGTGTTGAATTTTACAAAAAGCCCAGTCTGAACGCAGGTAACAACAAACATTACAAGAGAATGGCCCGACAATATGGGCTCCTCACAGTGAACACCAAGATACAGGTCTTGACTACGAGATTTAGATCTTTCCTAAGAATTATCACCTAGTAAGGGAAATATCGAATATAAAGTTCGACAACACGCAAAGTGATTGTGCTAAAACATATTTCATTACAAAGTCTACGTGAAAGGCTTTTCTAGATAGCGGAACAGTGTATCGCCATGGTTTCTTATTTGTAAGCACATAGTACGTCCACGAGCGACTCAGGTTTCTACTTCATATAATTCCTATCCCCTTGGTTGCTCAACATATCCATAGGCTATGAATCGCCTTTGAGAGTTAAAGAAGGAATTCATGAAGCCGTGTAGTTACAATGTTATCGCATTTTTACTCTTTAGGAATGTCTCCTTCATTTTGTGCTATGTTTAAGAGGAATCAATTCTGATAACATTCCTAGTAGAATTCTTTACACTTACTGAATCGTTTAAAGAGAAAAGAGTTACCGGTATTAAAAGTTTTGCAACCTGTGCGACCTATCCCAACCGTGTTCCCTTTTCTGTTGGGATACATCCCAGTGGCGGATTTAAGGGGGGGGGGGGGCAAGGGGGCCNCCAGTGGCGGATTTAAGGGGGGGGGGGCAAGGGGGCCATGCCCCAACCACAATTCTCTTAGATTCCATTTGGTAGTACGGGGTACGAATGTCTGACTGGGAAACTCCTGGCTAATACTCTGCCCTGGCCATTCCCTCAGAATGCTAGATCCGCCCCTGTATCCCATAACGTGACAATGGCATCACAGTCTTTCAGGTTTCTACATACATGTATGACAGCACATGCTTTACGACAACAGTGCCTACGCAAGGTTCCGAAAAACGCACGGACTTAACACACATTATGCGATTAACAAGAACTATATGCGACATATGTAAAGTGACGAACAATCACGAGACCATGTCTAATCACGATACGTGAATTTGCTTGTTTGACATGGCCCTCGGTGTTTTGCTACCTAGTTGCATACCTGAAGAAAGGAGATTGTTCCTACACTACGAGCGACTCAGTATCAAGCTTTCAAACACAAAGCTTAGTCGTGTTTTCAACGAAGTTTGTAATAGATACGTCACTATAAAAAATGATCAATACTGGTCCTTCTGCAATTTCATGTACTAAAATTCGGACAGTAAATTTGTTTCAAGCGACGTTTTGCTCTGCAGTCACTCTTTCATCCTTAAGAAAAAGTATAGGCTCAGACAGCAGTTTGATGTATTTGAGGGTCTCAACGTCCACAACGTCGTGACCTCTGAACACGGGGTACGCGCAGAAAGACGAAAGGACACTTCGTTAAAAATTAACATGCTTTACAAAGTTTTGGCATGACATTAAAGCATTTCCTAACGTGCTTAAAATACACTGCAGTTGCTATACTTTATAAAAATTGGATCCAGCCTCTAAATCTTAAATAGTATGAGGGTGGACTTCTCTACACGCGATATCTTACATGTACAATGTATGTATATGACCAAAGAGGCAGTGACTCGTAGATCACAAATGTTGAATCCACATTGGACACTAAAGCTCCCTCGATACATATTTGCACAGAGGTCAGTGCGCAGACGACCGTTGGTCAAACTTACCGTGAAGGGGTCGGGGTTGTCTGAGCTGGCCTCGTGCCTTGTTCAGAACACGACGACACTCGCCGTTACTGTCGTCTCTGAATTCCTCCGCGTGTTTATCCATAACACGTCCAGAAATCAAGGCAGATTCTAACTGTAAACTCGTATCCAGCGTAACTGACTACCACACGGCTTCAGGGTTACTGTGTACACAACTCCACAGTACTGGGCATATAGTGGCATAAAAGAATATTCAGCGCGCAGACAAATTGGCACCGAAGACTTATAATGATCTGGACAATACGGGAGCACAAAACGCCTGTATTGCCAATATGCCATGCCTTCGTAAGTTAGAATAATAAAAATAGATATCTTTTGTTCAACACGACAGCAGCCATCATTTATGGTATTGTTTTCTTTCAGTAGATGTTGTATTCTGTTAAAATACAAAACAATTCGCATTATGAATTAGAGGTCTATTCAATTCCAACAAAGAGCGCACAATGGCGCGCTGAAGCTGTCATGATGGATGGGTCGATAGATTCAAATTGTTTTCGATGACAACAATTATAGTGCATTCAATGAGACCTATTCTTGTTAAAGTGAAATATGGATCGAGTTTTTCAATTCAAATAAGATGCATTCATCGCTGCATCACGCCACATTCGCTCTCAACACAATGTGTTTGGACTGTGCATACAACGCTCGACTAGAACAAAACCCTGCGCTTGAACAGTGGACAATCGTGCACAGAAGCGTAATACTCTATTGGCTGACGGATCAGCGATTGTGGTCGATCCCATATTGTTTATTGTTTCGTTTTGTTTCTCAATGAATGTCCGACTCAGACACCAGGTGGCAGATTTATGCACGCTGGACCACATGGCCCTATGGATGTGAGCTACACCTGCACTGCGCTACATTCTGTCTTCATCCATGTATCTCCGTACTGACGCAAATAATATTCACAACTTTGAAGTTTTCGGTAAACAAAAACATCCCACTTCCACCGTAGGACCTCTTTCATTTTACTGATGCCTAATGAGAATCGTGTGAAGGCTGTATATATAGCAATGTAACTGTTAAAACTAGTGTAATAACTCGCCATCGTCTAATCGATGCATTGGTAATAATTTTGATAAAGACGAGTATTATCTCTGAATACATCAAACCATTCTTACATTGCGATGACAAACCTGAAGTGAATCCTTGTAATTATTGTTTTAGTACAAACTATCATTCCCATTGTAATTATTGTTTTAGTACAAACTATCATTCCCATTGTAATTATTGTTTTAGTACAAACTATCATTCCCACTGTAATTATTGTTTTAGTACAAACTATCATTCCCCAACGCCTCTAACCACCGGATATCTCTCCAGACTCTTGAGTTCCGGTAAAACGACCCTGTGTCAGTGTTTCGGAGGCAATAATGCCAGATCGAGGCCTTTTCATATTCGAGATCAGCCTGTGCCTGTTAAAACTACTTTTTTGTCTGACACATCAAGACCTTTTTATGATAGAGTTCGGTCATTATCTTCGTAACCATACCTTTCCCATGCACCGACATGAGACCCTTGGGACCAATTGCCCCTATCACTATCGTTTTACTCGCAACTAATGAACAAGGGTAGGGGGTGTTAATTCAATTTTGCGACATTTGCGGAGAGGGGCCGTTACTTAAGTCAATTAATGTCTCACTTACCAAGATCAAGATGAAACATTCGAGCCTTCCCTGCCTGCACGTTGTCTCTCTTCATTTTTACACCCGCGCTCCTTATCCATCGTTTTAGAAGGGATCAACTCTATCGGTCGCTCTATTGGTGGCCTTTCAAAAGCCAGTCTTAACTCACCCATAGACGCACAATGTCTAATCAGCTTCCTTTCTGCGACTGATTTAAAAGCCACTAATCATTCGACACATTTAATATCATTTGGCCAACGTTGCAAGTTTATTTGTAACCTTTGAATACGCATAAAGGAGTTTTCATCAAGACGTGAAGTTCGCTTCACATAACGCGATTCCGCAGCAATGTAATTTCCCCACGCTTTAGAATTCTCTTGAAAAGCTCTATTGAGCCGCTGAAGACTGGCGAAGAAAAAGGAATCATTAACCGATTCTGTTATTTCAAAGACTCATCATGACAAATTGTCAAGAGTTACAATAGTTGAAGCAAACAGCGCAATAGAATATCAATTCTGGTTGCCATCGTGTTACCAGGAGACAATGTCACTGGAATCTATTCAGCTTCAACTGCGAGCGCACATAAAGCGGTAAATATGACCAGAGAACATTGAGATGAAGCCAATAATTTCATTATGTTCTATTGGTCAGCTTTGATTTTCTTTCAGTAGACAAGTAATCGGTAGCTGTTCCATTCCCGCGCGCTTGTTCGCCGGTTGAACACCAGGGGGCGGTTGATGTAATTTACTTTCCATTACCAGGGAGATTTTGGAAAGTTACCGGATATAACCAGAGTAATGTTAACGACCCACGTGCTCTGGTATAACCGAGAATTAATCCGTTCGCAAACAAGGGAACGTGAACACAAATAAATCCTTTGCTTCCCACACATTCACCGAAAATACTCCATACGTGACCAAACTTCATACCGGCAGAGACCAGTCCCGAACTATCAGAGTGCGGCAAAGGAGTCTAGGTGACAGTTGGCCATCGTTTCCCCTAAATATACTCGGCATCAACAACCAATGTGAAAATCCATCCGTGATGAATATGTGTAATTTTCCCGCTTTATTGTGCTCTGCCTGGTAGGTGAGAAAAGTTGAGGGAAAATCTTGTCTACGTGAAATCATGTTTGCATTGTTTCACACAACAAACGCTGTCAGCACAACGAAACACCAAATGGAATGCAGACAGCACCGTACTTTAATGTGTTGGAATGGAATTTATGAAATGGGTTGTAAAAAATCGTAAGAAACGAAGACTGAAAAAGTTTCAACGGACCCTTCAGTTTGAAAACGAGAAGTGTTTCGAGATGGAGTCGCAACGTGAAGAACCACCTACAGAGTTATTACTGAACTCCGGCAAAGTAGAGTTGGGTGACGAGGCAACTAAGAAATTGTGCACCTCTTTGGGAAAGTCCAGGTCCATTATTCGCAAGTGGAATAAAAAGTTTGAAGAGCTACTTGACCTACAGAGGGAGGCACAAACTAATTACTGTAACGATGAAGAAGAAGTGCGCACGATCGTTTGTGATATGTCGCTTAAAATGCGCGAGCAGTTTGACGCTCTAAAGTAAGACGTCTTAGTGTACAATGCATAACTCTATTGAGAAGAATTCCAAATTTGGCTAATTTTGAAGCATTGTATCCCAGAAATGGAAGAGCGCATTTAAATGAAAGTTTTACGCCGTACTGTAGTGCATACAAGAGTCTCTAAAACGTTGTAGCGAATTGTTCCCAAAAATGATTCTACTTAGGCACAGGGGCTATTAGAAATAAAGACTTTTAATATTCTTATGATAAAAACAAAGGTTTTCTAAACGAAAGCGACATGACAATTTCGAAAACAACAGCAATGCTTCTGAGATTTTCCCTTGAACGTTTACACTTTGCAAACGAAATTTGTTCATGTTATTGATATCATGGTTTTGTTGAGAATGTACCTTTGTTTTTTGTTAAAATTGTACCAAAACATGGCCACGTGACCCAAATAATGGCAGATTGGTATATTGTCAAACTAACAAAATCTCATTTTATAGGGTTTCTACTTTCATAAAATATTGCCGTGTTAAACATGACGTCCCATTCATACTTAACGGCCCTAGCTGCCAATCTCTCCAATTTGTAGCAGTACCGAACATGATACAAGATCTACCTGACGCCAGTTTGTACATTTTGTAGGCGCACGTAAATCAGAAAGCAACGAAGCCATGACATACTGAGTCTTCCCAAACTTGGCAGTTTCCCACTGACACGTTGAGTTTCCGGATTTTCTTTAAAATCCAGGTCACTCGATCCGGGACAAAACTCAAGGGAGTCGAGGTATTCCGCATCTGACAACCGCTTTGGGAGCCTCCCGAAGGAAATTTCAAAATTTAGGCGTGTTACGTTCATTCTGTTGCGTTTCAGTTGTAGCCTGTGAATTCAGGCCGTAGGAAGCGAGGGGCCGGAGGGGGGGAGGAGGCACGGGCCCCTCAAAAATGTTCATGGGTTAAATCGTGGCAACAGACATATGCGTGGGGCCGGGGCAGTCGAGAAAAGAAAGACTGCGAAATAAGGATGAAAGAAAAACTTCAAGAGAACATTTAACAACTCTGCATCAGTGCATGGTTTACCTTTTGAGGACCCAGGCCAGGACATTGTCGTTAGGGTCTCCGCTTTTGCAGCACAGGTCGTCTAAACGCACTTGAAAATGTGCACGAAATCAATTAAGCATATATTTCGAAAAACGGAGAAACTATGTACATGTAAAGCGAAGCTTTTGCGGAGCGTACTAATTTACTGGATTTTTAAATTCAACAAGTCAATTTTGCGAATGGAAAACTATGATGCCCCTCTTTGTCAAGAGATAACGGGGTTAACTTTCGCTTTATTTTTTTCTCTAAACTGTACATTACATGATGACCTGGCAGATAACATCAATTGCTGAGTATTTCCTGATATTTTAAAATATAGATGTTTTCATATTTAGAGGGCCCATCTTCGATAGAGGCCATTGATGACATTCAAGTGCCCACCCTTTTTGTGTTTTTATTGACAAATTCTTAAGGAGCCGCTCACAAAGAGAGGGCCCAATGTTGGAATCGATTGCCTCTATTTTCCTGTTTGATGTGAAATCGTGCAACCGGCTTTCATGTTGAAGGAGGTCACTTCCTGCATCGTTTTGGGACCACACGACACTGGTATGCACTGCCACTATTTTTTCCAAGCTTAGCCTTTCTTCTTAAGGTGTCCCATTTCAGACGGTACCTTCTCTCGGTGGAGAAGTTCGGGGGAAATGTCCCTTTGTCTCACTATACATGTTAATCCGACACTGCCAAGCCTATTCACGATGGAAGTTGAGATTCCAAATTCATCAAAAAACACAAAACATTCGTGCACAGCACAGCCATTCAACCCAAACAACCAAAAATGTGAAAAAATACAGTAGGATTGTCGCCGTCGAAAGGGTGGAATTTTGAAGAATGTGAAGATCACTATTTGTGAATTACACAAAAGGACTATTTCCGATGGTTAGTAATAAAATTATGTTACTGTTTCCCGTAGTATCACAAGAATAGTGTCTCTTATGAAGATGGTTACTATGAGTTGATTGTAAGGAGTTCCCACATGTGGAAAACACTGCTGTCTAAGCTACTATTTGTGATGACCGTGTACATGTCAAAAGAGGGTACTCAAAGAACTCTCAATCATAAACAAAGATTTTAGCGTTTTTTGTCAGTGGAGTTCAAGTTTACCGCGTGAACCGTTATAGGTAACTCTGAAATGAGCAAAAATACACCTTAATACGAATGCCCCATCTCCTATATTCCACCGGGTACCCGTCAAGAGTCTGCAAGCATGCACGCGGAAATTGCTTATAGCATTCCGTTTTGATTAACAAATTCGTTGGTTTCTGATTACTTGTTGCCGTATCTACGAAAATCGAAAGATGCACAGATAATTTTTGACAATTAGAAGCTAAACTTGTTAGAATTGATGATGTTGCAGTGAATTTAATTGCAGCCTGAAGTTGGAAAAGCTCTATAAACCGAACCAAAAATTGTAAAGTACACTTAGACGATTTTTGCATGTATAAGATAACCGACAATTTTACGTTACGTAAGACCTTATCAACAAGTCTATGTATTTAGACGATTATCCACAATACCGTCAACTTAAGCTCGCTAAACGTACATTTTCTGACAGTAGAAAGCTTATAGAATTTCATTTTTGACTTTTTAACAATCTGTCATTAATCCGTCCACGTGACCAGGTAGGTACATAATAGCCACACAACCGTATCAATAGCATGACCAGACTTGGTTTAGTATAAATGAAGACATCTCAAAAAATGCCGTTACAGTTTTCTATAAGCAATTCGTTTTTGTTCTATGGAAGTGTTAAGTGAAAACCATAAAAGTACAGTTCTCTGTAAGCCTGTAACACAACAGTGGAGCATTTTAAAAACAATTCTACGGTTGTGGAAGAGGTGCATGAAGCATAGCACTTGGTGGTAGTTTCATATGGACTGAATACGATTAGCCATTTCTGAGATATGATGTTCCGAAGTTGACCAAATTTGGAAATTTTTGTATGGTCCTACATAGATTTAAAAGAAAAATATTGATTAAAAAGAGGCAAGTAGCAGTCTTCAACTACAAAAGCGTTGTTTCAGTCGAAAAGAAGCCGTACTGCGAAAGGAGCAGCGAAAATTGACAAACCTACAGAACGAGTTAGTGAGCATCATCCGACAGATGGCGCTGACTGATAAGAAACTAGCAAGTGTAAAAAACGAGCAGAAGATTAAAAAAGCTGACCTGGTTATGCTGATTGAAAATGGTAAGGTGTTTAGGTTTTTTACTCTGCATTAACATCATTTAGTTTCCATGGAAAACTAAAGTCTTCCTTATTCTTTTTGAATCTGTTTTCTCGCGCTTCCTACGCTACCCTTTAGTTTTTAACTCGTAGTGAGTAAGCTTCCTTTAATGAACGGAAAAACAGACCACTTTTAAGAAGCGCAATCATGCATCCTTACGTTTAGTGTCACTGTTGTAACCGACAGACTTCCGATCAGCTTTCACGAGCGAGCAGGTTTCCGAAAACGTTCGAAGGCGTCCCAAATTCTACTTAAAGTTGCAAGCTGTCGAGGTACAACTGTTCTCTTTCGAACAATAATCCCAGGTGTTGCAAGCAGAGCCTTTCTCAGTTTAGATAATTCTTCGATCTCAATGACCTGTTAATGGTCGTGAAAAACCCAGCAGTATTGAAATTTGTTGCAGTATTTTTTCGACTAAATACGCATCCAAAAATTTAAAGAAATTTAGGTATAATTTTCGATGTTTGGAGGCAGTTCATCATCAGACCTCTTCCCTTGACGCGTTACCAGTTTTTTCTCTTGTATAATCCTCATGAGAGCTAATTTTGGTCTGCCAACTCAGACTGCACAGTGCAAAACACAGTCATACATTAATTCAATTGTAGACGATTGATCACTTATGTTTCTGACCAAAATACGAGTACGAACTTTAAAATCAGCGCATAGGTAAACAAAGACATTGTACTGATTAATCGACTAAACCATTCTCAAGACAAACGTTCTTCACAATACTCCAGTCACGTAACACAGAAGATAATAATCCGAATCGTCGACTAATACAATGTCTTTGTTTTTTTATTTTAAAGTTCGCACTATATTTAATCGTGTTCTCATATAGTAGTTTCAGACTTAGGCGTGAGCGGCTGGCGGAGCATTGTCAACTTGGTCGTTTACTCATTCGGAAATAGCCTGAATTCATGCAAAAACAAACTCAGTCATAAATTTAAAGACACACGTGTACACGTGCTACAACCTTGGCTGCTCATTTTGTGGTGTAATGCATCGTTGACTGTAGGATAAAAATTGATTCAACTTCAATCCTTTACAGACGTGAAGAAATTTGAAGCGGATGTGTCAAGACGGGAGGCAGGACTGTTTGGTGAGCTTAACCGAATCAGCAAATTGTCAAAGCCTGAAAAAGCTTACAATTCCTTCCTGCGCAATATTCAAATAAAGCAAAGGACTTTGAAGAAACTGGAGCTTCTGGCCTACAAGCGCCTCACAGTTTGCCAAGAAGGGAAGTCGTGCAGCACCGGAAATGAGTCTATTCCATCAACGCCGACCGGAAGTGTACTACTAACGCCGAGTAACGCATCAAAAATGTTTGAATTCTCGTTTTCATCTAACACTCAGTTGAGTGCTAGCGGTCTATCTCCCGATCAGCGCTACAAGAAACTCGTGGACGGTTTGGTTGAACGAAGTAAGAATGGACTACAAGATTGTGACCAACAGCAAGATCGTGACTATCAGCCATCACCCGAAAACAATAACAACAATGCATGCGTGAGAAAGGCTGCCCAGGAAACAATGGTTTAACAGTTTCTAGCAAAGACTGAAATTTACATTTTATATTTTAACTTGTGGAGTTCTAGCTATTCTGAATACATTCTTTACTCAGCGACTCGAAGAAAAGGGGTTTATTGTTGGCCGTCACACTGGAGTTAGGCATAGCATTCGCAGCACATTTGTTTCAAGCTTAAATTTCAGGAACCTTGTGAAATGATAACCAAATAAGTGGGGTAGCGATGGGGCATGGGGGCAGCCAAAATGCGCCGGCAGACCCCAAAAAGTAAAATGTCGACACTAGTGCAAGAATGCGTTCTAGTAGACAAATGGAGTCCCAGGTTCACCCCACACAGCTCCATCAACACCAAATGAGCTTGGTCGCCAACTTCTTCGCTCCAACCTCTCAGTCCACAGCAGTATTTCGTCTACACCACGCGCGGTCGGCCCGAAGATTCTGAATCACTTTAGCCTAAATGTCTGCATGTTGAGGAAATTCAAACCTTATACAAATTTCATCGTCTTTTAGAATTAATTAAAGGGAAAGGCGCTGACTTCCGTTATCAATAAATCTCCGAATACCTAGCTTTAATACATCAGACCACTGGCGCAGCATTCAAATCGTAAGTTTTATATCTTGTAAACTAATGAGAATTCAATGAAATTCAGGCATACAAACACATAAAAATCTCCTTGAAAGATATTCGAAGGGATCACTTTTGGTTTCGATGCCTTGGGCGTCAAAAAGTCATCGCTATGCCATTAGCTTTCAAACTATTTTCCAAACCACCAAGTTATCGGTCTGCATCATTTACACTGTAGGTGTCGCTTGTAACCGATTAGAGAGTACTGACGATAGAGTGCAGCACTGAGACCGTGGCAAGGAATTTAGTAGTCAAACATGATAACAATCAAAAGCACAATTTACATAGTCAACGATGAGAAAGACACAACTAACATAATAGCTTATTTTTTAACACCAACATATCGTATATTCGTGTGTTTATGACATTGCGCCTGTATTTGAAGTATTGCGTTTTTAAACAATTTGTTCTGAGTGTTTCACCCATAGGGCCCGTAGGCGCGTGCACCTAAGGTTCACTTATAGGCGCCGGCGAATATCTGCGCGTATTTGTGTCTTTTATCCATTTTAGCGACACTTTCCACTTGAGAATAGTTCATTAAAAAGACGTCAACACCAACCATTTTGTTAGCTCGACAGATTCTGTATCTGGGAGTCAAACTTCATTTACATTCGTCTGAAACTGACTTGCTCTTTTTATATATCGCCGTTCATATTAGGTGGCTGAAGTGACGTAGACAACCTTGATGCACTGCTTCTGGCCTGGCTAACCTACGGAAAATAGTATCAGAACGCTACATTTTATAGATAACAAATTAAACAAAGTAAACGAAATTTCGTCTGAGGGTGGGATGAGGTACTAGGAAGGAGAACATTGTTGACGTGCTGCGGGGCAAAACATGATTGCGCGTGGCTACAGGGTAGATGGTATTGGACAATACTGGTGGCGAAGGGGGGGGGGGGCAATTGTCGATTTAGCGAGGGGGCAGAGAGTCCGCCTACTACGAGCACTGTCATACATAAGTTAAATTTCTTAGCGCAGTGAGTGTTGTTCCATGCACTACACAACATGCCGTGGATTGCAAGAAGCTGACAAGTAAAACGTGGAACTGTATTAAAAAAAAAACTGTGGTAATAAGACATCAAGTATAAAAAAATCTTAGGTAGGCGGAGTTCAATTACTACTTCAGTTGTCAATTTTTATGCGGAAACAGTGACTTTGGAGTTAGAAGTTTTATTTTGGTTGCTATAATGAGTGCGGGGCCCCGTCATCAAATGAACTTGTCAACTGGAGTTACAGTCATTGTTTTTCATTTTTTTCTATGTTACCGTATCAAAACGTACGGTATGAAATCGTCGTCCGCATATCGATCATAGATTCCGCAGACAAAGCGAATACAAACGGAGATGGCCGATGAGTCATGTTCCATTCATATCCCACCACCCGCTGTCTATGACAGACCTCAGATAATCAATACTGGTACTCGTTCTTTATCTACTTTACGACTTAACGAAGCTGGAGTTCGGGCATAACCTACCATACAAGTATAGATATATCTACGAACGAAATGAGACAGGCTGTCTGCAAGAATCGAGCACTGAGGAGGTGAGTTTTGGAAGCATTTCTGTGCTATTTCTCACAGATTTTCTCTGCCCTGAACGTTCTACCTCGTACCATGGCAACGAACATCCCCATTCAAAAAGTAATACTCTGCGCGTTGAATTCGGCGACGTTTTTTCAACGAAAGGAACCAAGGGTTTTTCTCCCACGATGACAGGGGTCCGGAGAGGAGAGCTACTTTCAGCCCATTGTTAGTCAAAATTTAAAATACTACAGTGACCTAGAAAATGGGAAGGTTTACACTAGCTGGGACCGATGTCGTACAAATTACAACGAAAAGCCTTGTCAGTTGGGGCCATTGTAATAATAGGGGTCCATTATGGATCCTCTGTCACGGGCCCTTATAGCTTGTTTAAGCTATAACCTCGCGTTCCGTCGAAGAATTTATCTTTTGATTTGGACCACTTGCAGCACATTGACACTGAGTAACCGCCCAAATAAATCGACGCTAAAACAACCGACTTGTACATTAATTCCTACAAAAGTTTTTATTCGTTAATAAAGATTACTTTCAATACTTTCTCCTGATATTCCACTCATGAGAATTGTCGACACGTGTTTCTTTTCCAAAACAACTCACACAATAATAATCATATCGATAATCTATGACTGCACAAGTCCTATCAATAAGTTATGAAGTAACAGCAGTAAGACACAAGAGTATAATATCGCACACCCATAAACCGACTACTTTACAAACAATGCGCTTATTTACCACCCACCTGTTTATCTGAATTATGTGTATTTTTATTAATTACCCTGAGACCGTCATTTATTGATTTTCTTCTCAAAGCGACTTAATTAACACCAGAGAGACCACAATGTCGTCTTGCACTAATCAAATGACTCGATATTCTCTGGTGAACATTTTAGTAGGTTCACATGCCCTATAGTTGTTCAGTTATACCCCCCTCACACCAGAGGTGCGGTGCTACTACGGTTTTTGGTCAAAACCGCCATCACCGTAGTGACACCGCCAGTAGTGTTTCACAGTATTCCCCTACCCGTCGCACATGTGTTTTTCTTCGCGCCACGGTATCGCCGTAGGGTCGCCAGTCTACGTTTTCGGCGATTGTACGGCGGTTGTATTGCGGAAGCACGGCCGCGGTGTTGGAGGTGCTACTGCGGCCCTTTACGGTGCCAATTTGAACAAAGTTGGCCAACCCATACCATGCGCCTTTTAATATCGAACACAGGTGATCTCTCAATTATTCAGTTTGTGGCGGACACCAGTAGGCACGGATTTTTTTTTTGGAGGGGGGCACATTTGCACAAATTAGACTATTTTGCAGTTTTCGCATTTATGCCATAAGCAGAAATGCATAGCTGACGACCTTGGAAACCCCCTCGATGTCAGTGGAGTCGAAGCTAGGTAGACATTGTACGTATTTGTTTGTCTTGTTTTGTACTTGATTGAACAACACTAAATTGTACTGGTGTGTTATATGACATATGAAATATGTTACCAATTCCAAACAATTAAATTCATAATTAATGCAAGGACGCACAGCTGGTGTCTAGCCGAAGGGAAATTTATTGGAGAGACAATGATAAATTTATCAGTTTTCCTGATTACTTTTACTAGTACTTGTGCCATGGGACTCTATGCTGAATCGACTTTGATTCGAGCGAAGTCCAGCCGTTTAGAGAGGCCTCGACTGTAACACGTTATCTTGTAAATACTGAACGATCAAGTCAACGGAGATCCTATCTGCGTTACTTTTCAAACTGGACATAAATATTGCACAGATAACGTTATGTTTACTTTGCAAGTTATCGGCTTTATCTCAGTTTCACATGTTCTCCTACCTTTAACGTGTTCACCTACATGCTAACCTTGTATCCGAGTACACGTACGCGTCATAGAGTAAGTTTTCCGTCTGTCCGTGAGCCTGTCTCAAGTAAACAGCCATAACACGACATCTCCAGTAGTCAGCCTCGGAGACTAGTGATATCAGTGGCAGGGCACCCGGCGCGATAAGATTTAAACTTCGTAGTACTAGGGTAATGTTTCTCTCAATAATACGACATATTTTATACATTACATCTGCTAAAAGTGACCACTTTTGTCGTAAATATAGGCCTAAGTAATAGTGATTTCATTATATTTTATATAAAGTGATATACAATTGCGTGTGACCAACGCGCCATCCCAACTTGACCATGGCACTAATGAAACAAGTTAGTCGGTAAATATGATAAATACTGCCTCAGATCAATAAATGTTGGTCTGAGATATTGCGTAATTTGCATTTCTTACCACTGGTCGGGCGGCCAAGGCAGTCGGCTGCCCTTGTCACTGTATCAACGTATCAACGGTTTTTGAACTGTTGGCTATACGATTACGTGACTAAGTTTGCTATAGTTCCCCACCCCATGCGTCATAGGCGAGAAACTTAACAATAATCGCCCTAACTGGTTCAATTAATTTTGACAAAGAAAACTACACGGCCTTTCGCTTACTCATAGTTCAGTGCTTGTTTCAGGTAATCCGATATTAGCATAACCGCACTTTGACCCCGGTCCATATCAGGCATAGTTCGAATATTTGATGACGTCACGTTGACCTCTGGAGAAGAGTGATCTGGTTCTGTTAGTGTTAGGATGAAGAAAGCTGTGTTACAGACTGAGGTGGCTAAATCTTATCCGTTTTGGGATTACAGGTATGAATTATTTTAACTTACCTCGCGGTCCTGTGTTAACTAAACCTTTCCGTGCCTTGTCATATCTCAGAGACTGCTGTCGGGGCTTCACTGTCCGTCAGCTGAACTTTACTGCGTTGTAGGGCTATCTGTGACTATTTTAATTGTTAAAGTATACGTCTTTTGATACCGAATGATTTCCGTACATTTTTATTACTTCCAAGTGCCGTTGTATTAGATCTCGAGTGTCTTATGAAGACAGTTTTTCCCTCATGTGTAGTAAAACGTCTAGTCAGCTGACAATAATGTACAGCTACATGAGTCACCAGCTGGCTGGCTTATTTACAGTATTTACTGAGCTGTTTCAATCTGTAAATAAATTATGGACACGGACATGCACGATGTTTTGTACACACGACAATTTATTTTCAAGTGACGTTAGGTATTGCTCTTATTGGATAATGGAGACAACTACATATAAAGGAGACTGTTATGGTGTTGAGCATGTTACGCGCATGACAACCCATCCAATGAGCCATCACCGAACTCAAAAGCGTTCAACTTCTCCAAATTTAAAATGCTGCGTCGAATACTGATTTGAGAATTAAGGTCACGTAGGAGTTGCGTTTCCCTAGGAAAACGCTAATTTCGGAACATAATGTTCATTTTTATAATGTTTATTACAAAAATACAATGTACATTAATAAGAGCTGAGACCAGAAAGCGCTAAAAGGCATCTTGGCGGAAAATTGTATCTAAAAATGGCCTATCGCATTCATGTGAAATTTACAGATTCTATGCTTTATACACTATTCGCCAAATTGCTGTTAAAGAATTGTTTTTAAAATGTTCCACTTTTTGCATGAGGAGTTATCAAAATACGACTTTCATCATGATTTTCATGGAAAATTCTAAGCTTTATATAACGAAATGACATTTTATAAAATTGTAACATCGTTTCTGAGATCTCATCTTGGAGCATTTATAACAAATAAAATGTGACCATGTCATTGATGCTATTAATTTATTATGAATATACCTTTCTGTTTAGCTAAATTTTATTAAATAGACATGGTCACGTGTCCTACTTAAGGGAGGATTGGTAAAAAGTCAAAAATGAAATTCTACAAGTTTTCTACTTTCGGAATGTATAGTCTTACATCGATCTAAAATCTATAGTTTCATAGTGAGTAGGTGAAATGCGCAGACTTACATAACTTTACAAACTCAATTTGGTCAAACAATTATATAGGCTGCTTCGTTATGTTCTGATTCTGACTCAGTCCAGAATGGTTCATGTGTTGTAAAACGTTGATTTCGGAATTAGTGGCCTTTTCCTCGTTATCGTGGTCGTGACTTCACGAACTCGCGAGCAAATGGAGAAGCCACTGCATGCATTTATGTCCAAGTTTCATGGGAATTCGAGATTTCAATTGGTGACCCAATTACTAGTAAGCTCTCCGATTTTTCGCTGAGGACTTTGTATCGACTTTAGGCCATGGGCTACAGGCCACCGGAGGCTGAAAACATTTCTGTGACCAATTTGGCGTGCATTTTCATTTTGATGTTTTTGATGTCACAAAACACTCTATACTTGGTGTAGTTATGCCTATTCAGTACACATCGGTGTGTGTGTACTATATGCACACCGGTCCAAAACTCGTATAGGACGGCTTCTCTTGAGTCGATCAGACGTGATCGATTTAAATCGACACGCCGCCGTACACGACTTTTTAGCTCTAAAACTCGCCGAGTAGTGAAGTCCATTACAAAGTCGCCAATATGACAACTTGGAACTTGTAGACATGCTCTAAACAGATTGCGAAATAGACATTATTTTCAAACGGATCATAACCTATAAGCAATGATTAAAAGTAACGCCGCCGTACGTAATGAATAAACAACGTTTTGCTACATCCCATGCTTTACATCCGGAGTACCGAATACACACTGAGTAATAAACAAATCCAACACACAACGTCCACGTGGGTGTATTCTGCTGTATGTCTTGGAACTTTACTTTTGATGACCATGTATGGGATATGCCAAAGCGTCGTTTGTTCGCAATGCACAGAAATGCCTTTGTCTTACGTTCCCTTATTTCAGCACTTTTCTGCAGTTGGATTTCATATGTTGCTAGAATGCATTTTCTAAAGCCGGGGATTTGATTTTTGGACAATCCTAGTTTGCATTTGGGGTCATATACTCGCTTTCATCTGACCCTGAGTTCCGGATGTTTAATAATTATTTATTAACTCTACGTCTTAAAACTTGTAGGCTTTTTAAATCAGCTAAACTGCTCCCTGAATCTGCTTATAGTCGCTGCATCTTGCCAGCTGCTTATCAAAGCTATTACCGTTAACCTAGGCTTATCCATTGGATGCGCTTGGGCACTCCATCGAAAAGGAAGTCCCGTTACCCAAGTAATAAATGGCGTCACACCTGGATAAATTAATGCTTATGTTTTAAAGAAGAAAATTTCAGCTGACCATCTGGAAGTTTTGAAGTTTAAAACGATTCACCTAGTTGCAAACTGTGGAAAAACTCTAACAATCGTCTGTCGCAAGGTCTTTCAACGAAAATTAAAGAAGAGAGAATCTGTTTTTGCAAATTCAGTTAAACTGATGCAAACCTGTGTATTTTAATTTGTAGCTTGTGCGTTCTGCTGATAAGACTTATAATTTCATTTCAATGCCAGATTTCTTAGAGGATCACTGAAAATATTGTCTTTTCTTTATCATCATAGCGTTAAAAAGTCATAAGCTTCAATCTAATACACGAGTTCACGTTGTTTGCAAGCCTAATCGGCACATGGTTTTTGATTACCTAAGTAACGTTTCGAATTTCACTCAAAACCCTGTGCACCTGTTTCGTGACAGTTGACTATTTCCTGGGGTCTATTTTTATTCAGCATAATTTCGGCTTTTCAACCTCGCTGAGGCGGCACTCACCGAAACCATCAATTATGGTTTCAACTTTTTATGAGGATGCAACGGTATATTTCGGACGTCAATAAAGTCTTTGAAAGTTGGCAATGACGAGTTCCTTGCGCTAGCCTTTAATCAAGGACTTTTAACATTCCTACTGTCGGCGTTTATAAGGAAAAGTGTATCAGGATGAATGACTGCGCCTTGATTACACAATTAAATATAAATATAACTCAAAGAATGATTATGTACTTTTTCACTGTTTAAAGTGCTGTGCAAACACATCTGCAAGAACTTAATTCCCGCCAGAAATCGTCGGAAATAGCTTAACTCTCAAAATTCTGGTATTTCTTATTTTAATAACATACCTACCAACTTTGATTTATACATCAACGTGCAATTTATTGAACTTTCAAACTTATCTTAAAGATGAAAACTGTGGACTCGATTTTGCAATTTGTGTGTGGATTTGTTCTTTGTTGGGATTGGCACAAATCACCTAAGCGCGGCATCCTATGAATGTATCCACAGGGCTGAACCTCAGTTTGACCACGTTTTTCTGTATAAACTAAATACCTAACGTCTACTTATCAAGCTAATCATTCAATGTAGTTTAATGCGACGCCTCAAGGTTTTTATAAATTAATCCAAAACATGCTTATCGGCCAGTGATTATTTTAATGCATGTCTCTTATTCTCTGATAAGTATGCTTGAGTGTTCGAGTGTGTTAGCCTTCTGCGAACCGACGTAAACCCTTAAACTTGAACTTGGGAATCGCAAATGTGCATTTGCTTGTAAATGTGATGCCAAATGTCGTCCATACATGCAGGTTTTGCTGTGTGACGCAGAAATTCTAGGTTATTTTCACCGTTCTGAACTAATATAGGGTGTGTCAAAATTATGGACACACTTTAAATGAGAGTAACGCGAACAAAATGATATAGTAAACTCTTTTTTCTTGACGGCATAGTCAAGGTTTGCGAGTTTCTCCTCACCTGGCGTTTGAACTGAAAGTTAGGCTGCGGCTGCGGCCAGTTTGCGCTCCCAAAATACTAAAATCTAGGGCAGGCCAGGCTTGGGGTCATTTTTAGTTAGGTATTGCATGTAGGCCACGTGTTGACAGTACTTTTGGACCACATTTTTGGAATCGATAGGAGATTTGCTTTCAGAATCTAATGTTGGCTTTAGCTTAGCATCTGCAGGGAAGTGGTGATTTGGGCTGAAAAGTGCCGAATTTGCGTTTTTCTGTCCCTTTTTCTTGGTAAAAAAATTGTCCATCTCTAAGGCTTGTGATGTGAAATGACTCAAAAATTTTCTTTCTTTTCGTGAAGTTTTTGACAGAGTGAAGAAAAGGTGACGAGTCCTTTGACGTGTGTTCTGATAGTCAAATCCCTGTGAGAACTGTTCTGTGGCCCTATTACATACTTCACAAATGGACACCTCCGGCGCGTGCGCACTCATTTGCTCTATTTGATGAGCAGCTAAACGTAAAATGAGGCTGTTCGGCAAGTGATGTTTAATGTTTCCGTAGATTGTATTAGGCCCGGGCTCTACGCCTAATCTTTCTACACAAAATCGATCTCGAAATTTTTTTGACATTTTACGTTATACTTTTGTACGAATTCCGAAGTATCTAAGATTGTGTGCTCGAGTATGTTATGATGTGAAAGCCATGAGTATTAGTCCAAGCCATGAGTATATAGTCCAAGCCATGAGTATCTAGTCCAAGCTCGCACCTGATGGCCCCTAGATTCGAGCTACTCTAGTTAAAATTTGAGTTTTCGAGATGAAACTCGAACATTGTGCGTTTTGTACAGGCAAGAAACAGTGGCGGATTTAGGGGAGGGCCAAGGGGGCCATGTCCCCCCCTAAAATTCAACCAGATACCATTTGGCAGTTCGGGTGCAAATTGCTGACAAGGACATGCGCGCGACCAGGGGGGCTCGGGGGTGAATAAACAATGCATAGGCCCTGAACAAACCCCGTTTTTTAGTCGAAAGGTGCGCAAACCCAAACATTCGAGACCCCTGCATCCCTATATTTTAGGCTGGGCGCGCGCATCTGCCGAAATTCTGGTTATTCTTGTGCCCTGGCCCCCCAACCCAAATTCCTGGATCCGCTCCTGAGAGACAAGCCAAAAGGATACTGGAGCAGAGAATTATAGGCACTTGTCGTGAATTCGCACAAAAGTAGAATGGAAAATGTCAAAAATAGTTTCCATTTCGATTTCGAGTGCGAAGATTAGGCCCCGGACCCTGCTTAATTTATTGGTTACAAATTTAGCTCATTATGTGGACTCAGTCAGCAAGACGTGCGTGTAACTTCTCATACAGTCCGACGACCTACGGAAACGTTAAAACACTACTTCTCGAACGTTCTCGTTTCACGATGTGGAGATGATCTCTAGACTGGCGCCCGTGCTCGCGGCACATGATCACACTCGATTACTTTTTGTGGATATACTTAAAGAAAAGAGTCTACGTAAAAACACAAAACAACCAGAGAATTGCATTCATAGAGAAATCGCTGTCCTACCAGCAGTGTCACGTGGCTGCAGCAGAACCTTTGGCAAGTCGTTTGAAGATTTTTTCAAACGCAGGGCGAGTAAAAACTCACACGGTTTGGATGTTGTCGGGAAAAAGGGTTTAAATACATCTTCGCTTTTTCGAGCTATTCGCATTTAAAGTGTGCCCCGTGATTTTGAGACAACCGGACTGCATGTTACATTTTCAAAGCGATAATTTTTGTTAGAGGCTTCTGGCTCTAAGGCTTATGGTTCCTGTAAACACACATTTGTTTTTTCCAGGTGTCGACGAGGTAGTTACTGTACTAACTCTTCAGGCGCAAGCGATGGTGAGTTAAGTATTCACCGCGTCCAATCTGTGGTCTAAAGCCTGCTGTACACGAGGCAACACGTTCAGAATTAGGTTATCTAGGATCCTAGAAAAATATTCAAAATTTTGAAAGATCTTCAGTCAGAGGCTTATCGGATTTTCATGAAACTTTCAGGTAACATGCTTATGCACTATTCTCCAATTGGAATTGTTTTTATTATGAAGTCACATTGGCTTGAGGGACTATCAAAATAGGACTTTTTAGATTTTTAAGAAAATGTTCAAAAGTTGCATAAAACGAAAACTAAACGATAATTCAGAAAATATTCTACGTTCCAGAGATTTCTTCATGAACCTTTATGGCAAACGATTTTTCGTCAATTAAAGTTATGCAGGACCTCATGGACAAGTCTGTGCATTTACTAGTAGCCAAATATGTACAGAAACGAAGGATTAACTGTGTAAAAAATAAATTTCCTGAAAACGAGAAGACTATGGAATTTTTGTAACCAACTTCATTAATTAGGTCACGTGACCGTACAACTTTTGTTAGGATTTTTTATGAAAATCATAAAAGTCCTATTTTGATTGCTCCTCATGCAAAAGGGGAACATTTGAAAACAATTCATAGTTATACCGTTTTGAGTTAGAGTTCGTAAAGCATAGTATGTGAAACATTTATATAAATCCGATCAATCATTTTGAAAATATGCCATTCGGAAGTTACCCAAATTTGGGCTCTTTTTATAGAGTACTACATATCCTTAAAATGCTCACTTTTTTGTTGCACACGTAAGTTCCGTCTCGTGTGCGGCATGCTATAGACAATAGCCAGTCTTACCACTGAAGGCTTTAACACATCTGAATAAACAATTCCTTCAACTGTTCTAAATTCCTCACTTTACAGTTGCTTATGGGCCCAACATAGTTCATTTGTTTTAATTATAACATTCTGCTTTTCTTTGTAGCGAGCAGTGTCAGTGGATTTCCTCTCAACAGAACTCGTTCTGACGCAGGAAGTGATACCGGTTCAGATGTTGATCACGTGACTCGTCACCGAACTATCAACGAAAGTGACAANGTCCTATTTTGATTGCTCCTCATGCAAAAGGGGAACATTTGAAAACAATTCATAGTTATACCGTTTTGAATTAGAGTTCGTAAAGCATAGTATGTGAAACATTTATATAAATCCGATCAATCATTTTGAAAATATGCCAGTCGGAAGTTACCCAAATTTGGACTCTTTTTATAGAGTACTACATATCCTTAAAATGCGCACTTTTTTGTTGCACATGTAAGTTCCGCCTCGTGTGCGGCATGCTATAGACACTAGCCAGTCTTACCACTGAAGGCTTTAACACATCTGAATAAACAATTCCTTCAACTGTTCTAAATTCCTCACTTTACAGTTGCTTATGGGCCCACCATAGTTCATTTGTTTTAATTATAACATTCTGCTTTTCTTTGTAGCGAGCAGTGTCAGTGGATTTCCTCTCAACAGAACTCGTTCTGACGCAGGAAGTGATACCGGTTCAGATGTTGATCACGTGACTCGTCACCGAACTATCAACGAAAGTGACAACCGAATCTCGTTACTTGTGACTTGCAAACCGTACCAAAGACACTTGCTACTAGATCTGTACAAACCTATTATGAACTGGATAGACCCGGAAATGGGAATTTTAGACGTTGTCGAATCACCGTCAGCAGGAAGTGACGTCAGTTGGAATGAAGTCACTTGCTTATTTCAAGTGCCGAGTTTAGCATTGACTGCATTTCTCATGGAAGACGGCGACACGGGACAATCGGAACATATAGCAGAAGCAATAAAATATTTCCAAGAAAATCCATGGTGCCATCATCATTCTGAAAATATCAAATCAACGAAAAAACTGAGTGTGTATTGCAATAATCACCAGGACTATTACATGACGTCATTCGACCACCCGCTGTGGGGCTATAGACAAGTGCACTGTGGGAAAGAGATATTCCGCTTCACAAGATTTGCTACCCACGACAACTGGTTAAAGATGAGAAATTTTTATGAAACAGCCTTTGGACAGTCACCGAACGTCGTCAAGTTGGACTTCTGTTTATTTACTGTACACGACTTTACTGACTACGAAATCCAGTTTGCGTTGAAACGTCTGCCCAGAGATTTCGGCGCCCTTGTGTTAAATGACTGCGTCCTTCAAGTTAAAGTTTCGGATATCAGTGCAATTACGTCCAAAACGTCAGCATCTATGATTCAAATATCAGGATGTTTGTGGCAGGCCTGGGATGTTGACGGTAATCGAGTGCAATTCATCCAGTCGGATCTTCCTTCCTTCGCTGACGTCATTCCACAATACACGTCTTCTCCAATCAAATCTGTCACGCGAACAGACGCCTTTTACGTCTAAAGACGTGAATGAGGGCATAGGAGGAGTTAGCCCTGAAATGAAATACCCGGGTGTAGGCCCTATCAGTATATTTCGTAATGCTTAGTTTTTTGTTACTTATTTATTTCTTTATTTATGAGCTCTATAAGGCGCTTTGTATTCAAAGTTTTCATTTGTTCAAAAGCGTTGTCCCATGAATATTTTACGGTCTCCGTTCTTTCAACGGAATCATCTCCCTGTCCATGCTACTTAATCGGGTCAGCCATTTTGTCTAAACGTCATGTTTTTTGCAATTTGACCATGCGGACATTCTGCTGAAAGCAACTTAGAAGTCAAGTACAATATCTAAGCGCTGTACGTTTTGCACTTTTTTGTAAACATTCTCCTTTTCTGGAAAAGTAAATTTCAAGAGCCGATTTCCATTCCTCGGTGGTTCATCAAGTGATCATAACTGTCGTGTCTTGGGAAAAGTGGGATCTTCGTTATTTATCGATTGCTGCAATCATTCCAACCAATTTAATACACGTTAGCAAAACAAACCTGCTTTCAGCAAGATCGATCAGTTGCTGTCACTGGCATGTGAACCATTTTGAAAAGGCAAGGTTCTTAAGTGCATTTTATTGCTGTTCAGGTGAAAGCTCACCTGGTTGGTTTTTTCTTTCACCGTTAGTGGTTACCATGCCAGTAATTGCGACTGAAGAATTTCCGTAATCGTAGTTTAATAGCGTGTAGCGCTTTTCCATCACCAGTGACCGAATTTCATGACTGAATGTTCTGATAATTCAAAAAGAACGCTTTCAAAATGAAAGGAATCTGAAAACTGATAAACATCCCTTGCATGTTTCTCAGTTCTTTAAATTTTAACTAAAACTCTCTTTTCTTAATTTCTTTCACAGGAATCCTGCGTTTTGTTGATTGATTTGTAATAAGTGGCTGACATTTACAAGTATACTGAATCACGTTTTAGCAGACATCAACTTTCACCACGACCCGGGTTTTGATCTCTCTAACTCAAAACTCGTCTCGAAAATTAAGCAGTTGCATGGCAAGCTTCGATTAATCTAAACTAACACATTTTTACTCTAAGAATGCGGCATGATTGGTAAAGGTTTGAGTCTGCGTTTGATAAAATCCTTAAAAGATAGGAACAATTTTGAAAACTTACAAACCACAAGCGTTACTAACGCTTGAGGATAATTAACCGCTGACTGCTGTGGGGGAGAGAGCACCTGCTTTAAGCCACCTGATGAGGAAATACTTTAGCTGATTTCTGCCTTTTATTTCTAGCGAAAAGTTCTAATTGTGGAATCATTTTCTGCGTGTTGTCAAGACAGGTGATTTAGACGCTCATATTATCCATAACAGAATGATTTTGTCAGTAGCTCTAAGCACGTCTTGGTGTAAGAGGAAAAGACCACTTATCTTTGACACTGATAAAGTGTCTCTCGGATGTCTTGTTTGGAAAACAATAACAATCTCCTGGGATTCAAGGTCTATTTATGGCACAAAACTTTTCACCAGAATTCTCGAAATATTATCGATGGTACGTGTGGTTGCCCCAGTAGCACAATCGGTTAGCGCGCCGTACTTATAGTCAGTAATTCGGAGCCAGTAATGCGGAGGTTGTGAGTTCGAGCCTCACCTGGGGCAACACTGATTTTTTTCTGGCGCCGGGAAATTGAATTCATCAACCTCTGGCTCGCCTGTATTCGCTCACTGGTTCCCTGCGTGCTTAGCCCCGGCCAGCCAGCACGCTTGCGCGGCTACCGCCCGACCCACCGGCACGCAGGGAACCAGCGAGCTGTATTCGTAGCCAGGATTCAAATAGATCCCTTATGTACCGCGCATCATTGTGCAGGACGAGCACTGCGCACCACTAAAGAGTCATCGCTGTGACATTGACGTACACAATTTTTCGTTCCACCGTCTTACATCACACACATCCTCACTCACATCTGCCGCTTCAGACTGAAGTAAGTGTGCCAAATGCACGAGAGAGGTGTATAAAAATTACTGAAATGTATTCCACTGTGAATGAAATACAAGTTAGTCGTTCTTTAAAACGGTTAACATAAAAACTTTAGGCTTATCATTACTTATGCAGTTATGGAACTGGTCTGAAGTTGTCCCTAATTCAAATTGAAGGTCACGTGTTCAAAAGAATTGACAGGGTTGTGCGCCAGAAACTCGCAAGTGAGCTATTGGTGACTGGCATATGCGCGCACCTAGGCGGGCTCGGGGCGACTTCTCAATGCAGTGAACAGTCGTGAAAGTAAAGACGGCGGTGCTTACTCGAGAACACTTTTAATACTGACAACAGCGCTAGGCACGGAAATCCATGAACCAGTTGTTAGACGGTATATAGAATGATCAACTTTGAAGTTGGGGTTTTTATTGTGCATGATTATCGAACTGACACTCAGCAACGAGGCCGCGCCACCTCTGTGGTTGTGACTACTCTCCACTCAACAGCATTTTTAGAGAATGGTGTAGGCCTACTTCAGTTTAGCATTTCGCTAAAACCTACGATACTCAGTGTATCATGTGCTGATCCTAATTTCCAAGAAGTTTGAGAAAATGAGCATAATTCAGTGGAACCCATTAGAAAATTACTGTCAGTTTATCATACGGACTTCTATCCCACCAGTGCAACAAAATGCCTGGTTCGAACAAAGGAAAAACACTAAATGATCCAAAGTGACTGGTTCACAATGGTTTAATATTTCAGAAAAAAACGTCTTTAATTTGAAATGTTCGTTCCATTTTGCGGCTTTAAGAGAATGTTCATCGTGAAGTTGATTTACGAATTATGAATAATTTCCACTGAAGATATGCATGGCAAACTTTTATTTTCATTTGCCCAATTTCTTGGAAGATATGGGCTTAACAGACGACACATTCGTCCTTTAGTAGTTTCAGTAGCCACACGACTGAACATAGGCTACATCCCAAGTCTTTGTCTTACTGTCACACGAAGTTCAAGAAAGGTTGTGGCATTTTTGTCAGGACGCGAATCGATATGTCGCAGACCAAGTAGACCACCCGACCAAGTGAACTTGGTCGGCTTACACGGTCGGACCTCGCAGACCAAGTAGATACCTCCGACCAAGTGGCAATGTACCGTTGATATCCGAATGTTTACCATTGTGTTAATAATATGAACGGTTTTATCAAATACGGGCTTTCGAAATTAGATTTCATTTTCATGAGCATGTTATCATTAAGACCTCGTGAAGCGCCAAAATAATTCTGGCTAACAAAAATCTTCATTTTAATGTTTTGAACAGGAAATAGAGTAAGCAACTGCTAGAGTCACGGGCAGGCGGG
>NMRA01000028.1:1334752-1421296 GCA_002633005.1 Phoronis australis
GAAATATCTCTTGTTTCTGCTAGTTTGATCACGTCACAGCGCACTCGGTCCGGCCGTTGACAGACCGGACCAAGTAAACCTGCAAGTAAAACTGCAGTGTATTGAGCCGCAAAAGTTGGTTAATATCTCTCTTGTGAAAAGCAGATGAAAATATTAAAGTAAGATGTGAAATCTAAATGTTTGATTCGTGGCGTTGTGTGTAATATTGGGTGCTCCCATCCCACCTGGCTGACCGGTGACCCTTGCAGTTGCTTATGGGTACTCTATTTCCTGTTCAAAAGATTAAAATAAAGATTTTTGTCGGCCAGAGTTATTTTGGCGCCACATGCTCATAAAAATGAAATCTTATTTAAAAAAAAAAAGTATTTGGTGGAACCGTTCATATTATAACACTATGGCAAACATTCAGGTATCAACGGTACCTTGCAACTCGGTCGGAGGTATCTACTTGGTCTGCGAGGTCCGACCATGTAAGCCGACCAAGTTAACTTGGTCGGGTGGCCTACTTGGTCTGCAACAGATAAAATAGTTTTGTAGGTGGAAAGAACTTGGTTTTACACAGATTACGTATGTTGTACACTTTAGACCAGATGTTAACACGTGAGTTGACTCTCCACTAAGAAGAAACACAACTAGGTAAATGAAACAAGAACCCGAGCCAATACATAATTTATTTTAATACACAATTCTTATCATGCTTTAAATAAATAAGACGTACACATAGATTTCACAAGTCTTTTGATGTGGGGTGTTGACCCTATGTCCATTCATAGTAAAGCTGCAGACTTTCACACAGTCCACATTAAATGTGCAACATGTACTTTCAATTTCACAAATAATCTTTGAGAATCCATTACCTTATCTTGAACCCTAAATCCTAAAAATGCTCAAAATTAGAGACTAGGAAAACCAATAGCACAAAATACACATGGAAGAATGGCCTCTAGACAAGTACATGTAACTGCAAACAGTTTAGGGAGCCCATGAAATATCGCCTTCTTGAGGTTACATCATCCCAAGAACACGACCCTTTTGCAGGCATCAACACCATAAACCCTTTTGTATGGTTTCTTAGATTCTTGTCCTTGAACTTGTGCACAAGCCTGAAGCAGCACAAGAAGAGATGTCACAATGTCAAATATGAATAGATTTGTGAAGTTGGAAAATGGAAAAATTTGTAGTTTTGAACTCCCAAGGCGAATCCTGTCAGAGAGAATTAAAGGTACCCTTTCACAAGCAAAGTGAATACCTTTCGTCATGACAAAAGCTCCCTTCTGAGCAGCAAGTCCTGTACAACAATTTTATGTGAGAATTCCTTCTATTGGACAACCATATTTCTCAGCAAGAGGTTGACAATAACCCCAAAACACACCACAAACCTGGTAACTGGGTTCAACAGTTTAAGGTAATTATATACAACCAGAAAACAGAAAAATACTTCAGCTCGCCAAGTGGCAAGAAGTTTGACTACTAATTTAGAAGCACTGGAAGACAAAGCTAGACATGGAAAGGCACCTTATACCCAAACATGGCAGTAATTCGAAATACGAAACAGTGTAGTTCCAGCTGAATGACTCAATTCGCCATTCTACCACAACATTCTAAACTAACCAATCATATTTAGGAAATGAAGCATGCCACACATGCTCAGTGAGGCACTAAAAAGGGCAACTCCTCACCTATTTTGCACAAAAACAAAGGTCTAAATTGTTACTTAATGGAAAACTGTTTTTTGGTGTCTACACAGTACATACCAAACTAATTATAAACTAACATTTTCTTGAGGCAACTCTTCACTTATTTCACACTTAACTTATCACCAAAATTGTCATTTTTCAAAAGCCAGTTTATAATACTTTGCTACAAACCTCGTTTTCTGACATCACGCAGTACAAACCATGATATAATGGACTAACATTTCATGATCTTTATTTTTGTGGATAAATTTGACAAAATAGAATTTTAGTCGTAGACCATATTATGTGAAGAAATACTATACCCTTTAATTTTGTTGAAAATTTGACAAAACAACATTTCACTTGTCTGCCATAATGCGTGACAAATAGGTTAAGAACTACGGTAACACAAATATGGAGAACAACATGAAAAACAAACACTATCACAGAAATCAGATTCTGACAATACAAACTCTCTGGTATGCAAATGAAGTCAGATAGTTAATGGGTGTTCCAGGCCCCTACAGAGAATTTCTTACCCATAATTCCTATGGTCAACTGTAGCACCCGCATATTTACAACCACCAATAAATGCATTAGATAAACATATCTGCTTGATACACAGGACAGGATGAACACAAGATGGGACAACCAACGAATCAGTTACTGTGTACAGTTCCCAACGAATCATATGATGTATCAGAACTCCATCAATGTTCCCAGGACACCAAAGGTTACTCAACGATTGCCAATGCTGGCCAGAAGACAGTTTTCTCCACATTCCGTTTTAACTTAAACCATGCTCTCCTCGGGGGGAAAGTAAGATTTATTGCCGCCAGACAAGCTTGTCTTACTACCAACGGCAGAGTCTGAAACAAAAAAATGCATTGAAACTTTGGAATCTCAGAAACAATTAGAGACATTCAAAAGAAATTCTGTTGTCATTCTTTATGTGCAGCGCACAGCAAAAAGTAACAAGAGCTAAAACTACAAAAGACAAGAGCGTTCAAGTACATGTTCCTATAATGACATGTACTTCTGTATTCTTTCCATGATTGTTCGGGAGCAGGGAGGAGCACTGTTTTGGCATCCCAAAATTGTTTTACCGAAATTCAAATTTGCCTACTCACGGGTTTTTGAAAGCACGTATAGTTTCACTTTAAATGTTCATGTAACACTCACCAATGCTGCTGTTCGAGTCGGAGGACTTGACAAGTTCCAGGTAGCTAGCAGGAGCCCAGCCCATCTGATGAGTGCGGTGAACTTTGACATACCACCAGCCACCATCACCAACACTAGTGACCTCTACTGTATCACCTTCCTTCAACGACACTTCGCTAGCATCCAAGCTGGCATAGTCCGCTAGAACTTGATAAGTGGGTATGTGGCCCTGTAAAGATGAGAGATATTAGACCATCGAAGATGAGAGAAAATGTTGAGGATTCCCAACTTCCATCCTGAAATATCGAAATTTAACAAAAATCTTTTCCACGAAGGGTAATGGCAGAGTGAGTTAACACTCACACTGATTACATTTAAGATGTTCTTAGACTAATCCTTTCCTTCACCAAAAACCTCAAGTTTCAATAAATACATTTTTGAGATTTTTTAAAATTCTGCTAACAAAATTCAGGACTCAGGTCACAAAATGCAAAGCATAAGACGTCAGCTAATATCTGATGAGCAAAATCACTCAATTAAGGTCTTCATGGGACAAGACAATGTGCCATCCTCAAGGAAAATGCAGGGTCTGGCACCAAGAAAAAACTAAGTAGTGTGTAACTTGGAAACGTGACAACAGTGTTTACAAATATTACAACAACTTAAGTATATCACTGTAGCTGGGCATAAACACACTCTTCTAACAGTTACAGTATTTTTAGCATTGCTAAGACTGGCGAAAGACAAGGATCCAATTTTGACAATCCACCATTCAAAACTATTCATTTCTTGTCCTCAAATTCAAATCTTCACAACCAATGAAATACTGAACTATTTCAAAAAAAAAAAGGTTTACGTACCCCAGTTTCATCATATCCTGCAGCGGGTACTTGTTCCTGACTGGACACAGACTGCGTCGAGTCGTTGTCACCTTGTACCTTGACATCATCGTCAGTGTTGGAGAACTCATCACTGGACCACCCATCGTCAGACGACACTGCAGATTTGCCGTCGTCAGGAGCAGATCGTGATGTGACAGGTGCATTGACACAGCTCTCGTCGCTCAGTGCTAACAGTCTGCGGGTTGGAAGATTTATTACAAAATATGACAAATTTTCTTCATCAAAATAATAATTACGGAAATTAACAAAGCAAAAGGGATTGCTAGGAAAATGTTGCTGCAGACATTCTTCTGATTTTCTACGATGTTATACATTATTACTTCTGTATTTGGTTAGAATGTAGCAAAAGGCAAACAATAACAAGGACATCTAACCTAATGTACTTTGATCACCTAAAAACAATATGTTTTATACATTCCAAACAGAGAAAAATTAGATTATATGCTGTTGTATAAAATAAGAAATTATTTTAACATATTGAAATTTGTTATGATCTGTTCACTCTCTACATTAGTGCAACAATCTCACTAAAGAGAACTGCAAAACTGCTCAAACTGAAGAACTTATACAAACAACCGATATGGGTAGAAATTTTGCAAAACTTTTCCAATGTCAAACTTACCGTTGACTTATTTGATTCGACAAACCCCCAGTTGAATTGTGTCGACCAGCTGAAAAATAGAACCAGATTTGTGATTTTGGCGGATAATCGTGCTCAGTTTTCCACTCAACAGTTCTGCGACAATAGGTGTCACTGATGTTAAGCATAAATACTTGCTGATACTAAACACAACAATATTTTTGAATTACAATGGGAAATGTTCAAGTCGCTAAACCATGACTGATCACGTGGAATGGGATACTAGCGGCCTCCATAGGAAATGGAGACAATTTATAACCTCCGTTTAAATCCCTATAACAAAACATGTCTAATCGCATACACGGTAAAAAGCTCTTTTCACAAACTTAAAGTCATAATGTTCCTCTATTCCACCCACTGGCAAGAAGAAGTACCTGCTGGTACAGTCATGTGGCGATAAGAATCACTCGTCATGTGACCAGCTCCTATTGCTTCCTGATTGTCTTCCATTAAAATACAAGAATAATCTAATATCTCCTAGGGTTAAATAACAAACTTTTAAATGAAATGTCTTGGCATCCAAAAACCCACAGGAGGAGTGTTACCTTTGATAGCCTCATACTGTGTCATTAAAACATCTTTTATCTGTTTCACCCAGGCAGTCTTGACTACCTCACTAGGAGCCTGTAACATAACAGTATTATAATTACTACCTCACTAGGAGCCTGTAACACAACAGAATTAGAACTACTGAGCAATACAAAGGACATTCCATGGCTACTTCATTCCTTCTTATTTTAAGTTGTTTTTAACTGTCTCCTAAACTTTGCTGTGTAATGTATTTTCAAGTCGGTATGAGATCTGTAGTGAGCATGTGTGAGTTGTCAAGTTGCTTTCACTGACAACAGATTTTGCTTTGCCCTTTGACCTTTTCTAAGTGTTTAAAGCCAAGTTCAGAAAAAAAACTTTGACACAGAGCAAATATTGTTTCCATTAAATTCTATCATATCAGTTTCCACTCAGACAGCCATTTCCCTAAGTGTTGTCATGACGATCATGGCACTCCAATCAGCACCCACAATAGATAAAGTGCTGGTAGAGTTAGGTTCTGATCCTTCCACTACTTTCCACAGAAGCAGGTTATTGATACAGACCAAGGGCTCGTTCCAACAAAACTGACTTAGCTAAGACAAATCTTAATTTTTAGTAAATTTTAAGACAAGGCTTAAATTTGTCTCGATACCGAAAGAGATCTTAAGCTGCTTGAATTAAGTTTTTGATAAAAGTTTTGTCTTAATTTTAACTATCTTACCGGATGTAGAAATTTCAAAGTATGGAAGTTAAGACAAATCTTAGACATAAGTCAAAAATGAACTTAAGTTAGTTTCTTGGAACGGGCCCCAAGTCAATGACCTGGTATAACCTGCTTCAGCACAAAACAGGCCACAACTGACATCATGCAGGGTCAAATTTTCGTTCACTGTGACTGGAAAATATGTGGGAACATCTTATCATTTTCCATAATGTTTAAGTTGTTAAAAGGGGAATTACGCACTATGTTACAAAAAGTGATTTTATGTAAATCAAGTGGTTATCTCTTAAAACTGTAAACTTTAATAATTTGCATGCAGACAACTCAGCAGGATAGTCTAGACATGCGACTAAACTGCATACATTGACTCCAATGTCCAATCAACAATTAATATTGTGAAACAACACAACCAATAACACTAACCTGCAGGGTAAACACCTCAACTCGTCCGTGAAGCCACAGCTCAAACTTCCTCGGATCACTCTTAAGGCCCTCTGTAAGACCAATCTGTGCTGTCTAGGATAAGGAAAATGTACAATTAATGACATGAATTCTGGTGACGTTAACTCATTGTTGTTTCAAACAGGGTAACATCGCAATGCACAGCTTATGTATAGTTCAAGGCAACAAGGTGATCCACCGTTCTGACATCAATGTCTACAGGATTGATGCATTTGACTGCACCTCATCATTGACATGACTGTCTCAATAGGTTACTAATTGTCATCTAAATCTTGTAACGTTTCACTGCAGGTGAATGAAATCACAGTCAAATCTCTCAGTCATACAAAGCCAGTCGACCACTCCATGACTGCTTATCCCTCTCTTACCTTACCATAAAACTTAATATGTAAGTAAAATTAAAACTCACAATTTCTCCCTATCAATATTCACAATTTGGACAGCTTTGCTAAAATCAGACACACTGGGACTTTTCAAAAGTGTCACATTTTGGCACAACTTTAATTACATGGTAGTACTGGAGGGAAATCTGGGAGGGAATGACACCAACCTTTAACCACCTCATTTAAGTCTCGTCTAGTCAAAGTACTGCACCAAGGCCCCAACTGTGTATTTTCTCCACATACTACTAGGTGGCAACAGATGTCACCAGTTCCATGTGACCAACCACTCTAGTCATACCAGCATCTACAATTATTTACCAACACTGACCTATTTCTACAGTGCTCACCTTTAAAGCATTCTTGAATATATAGGACACATTTTCAGCACTCTGCTGGTCCTCTTTCCGTTTACAGAAGAGAACCATCTTTTCATACAGGAAAACATGTCTCTGCATCGGCTTGAACCTAAGGTCTTTGATCTTTGTCTCCTTGTGTTCTGTCCACACCTGAAACGCCCCCTGCATCAGTAGTCGACCCTGGTCCGACACATTACCGTGGTAACCTGTGATGGCAACCTGGTGCATCAGGTCATTAACATATTTCAACACGCTCAGCATGGTGTCCAGAGCTTCCTTTAGTTCACTACTTCCGGCGGCTTCACCCGAATACTTAAGCATCTCCTGCAAAAAAATTCTGACTAAAAATCCTTCGAAATTTACTATATACTGGTAATTAATTACTACATAATGGTAATTAATTACTATATACCAGTAATTATTTACTATATACCGATAATTATTTCAAAGTCAACAAAAGAGGCAAGTTCTAACATTCTACCAATGAAGTTACACCTATTTATTCGCCTGTCTCAAAATAATAAACAAGATGTTTATGAAACAAAGAAGCAATGACATCATCAGCATGTTCCAATACACAACACACATACACATGACCAGAGGTTGATTGATATCCGTTGTGAAAAAGAAAAACAGAAGTAAAATGAAGTGCTCTTGCTATGGAAGTCGGAATGAACCAACTACGAACTCTACTATGTGTTTAGTCAAGGAACCAGTCAGTCTTGAACAGTAGTTCCCAAGTTGGGAAATCATTTCTCACTAGAAAGAACAAGTTGAGACCAAGTTTAAGCAGTAAGCACTACAACACAAAAGTGAAATGTTTTTGACACTGAAAATTGCCAGCAACCTGTACATTGGAGCTTTAAACACTTTATTGGGAGTCTATGATCATTATATTTATTTGACATTATCACTACTCAGAAACTCTAGAGGAGTATGTAGATAATATTTATTTATGTGACCTGGTTCTGCCCCACTTTCCATGTAAACAATTTTACTTAATGGACAAAGTACTTGAAATATGAACAAAAGATATTCTTGGAGACAGGAAATTGCCAAGAGGTGAACACTGGGACCTCAGCTGATAACAACAGAAAACACTAGTAGGTTACCCAGCAGATATGGCCGATTTGAAATTAACAAATAAACACAAAACGATTAAGAACCCAAGCAAAAGCTTTTCCAACCTAACACAGCTGACTTTGATCCAAACGGCAATATGATAGAAGCACTTCTTTAGTTATTTACTCCACTGAAGTGCTCAACACAACTGGGAAAAATCTATATCATTTTTCATAATCTATTTATCTCAGTGAATGTAAACACAGGGTTCAGATATTAAACTGTTGTCAAAATTTGATAAATAAAACAGAATTGTAGAATAATTGTAATAAAAATTTAAGTGATCATCACAAATGAAGGGTTCTTATTGTTGTTGAGTAAGAAAGAAATGCACCAAAAACTTGCATACTCAGCAATGGTGTACTTTTGTATCCTCTTTAATGGACAACTTGATCTTAAAAGTTGATTCGAACCCCACACACCATGGTGCCAATGAATGTGACCAGATACAAGGTGGATATCTGTAACCTGTAAGGTCAGAGGTCATGCATGTCTACCAAGTGTTTCTTGTAGAGCACTCCTGTTTCCAGCAGGTGAACAAGTCCAGGTTTTACCACAGACACATGGACACCCTGCTTTTAATTTGTTTCACTGTCAGAAAACAAGTGGTATGCAGCAAAAAGTATACACTCCGTTGTTGGCAAAAGCCCTACAAGCCCTGAGTACCAGTCAAACCAATTACAACAAGCATCAGTGGCCACAACACGTCAGTGCTGATGATGTCATTCAAGCAGGCTTACAACAGCTGCTGGTGTAATCAAGATATACTTAAAAGACATATTGACTGAACCATGTGACAAGCACCAACAGGAAACATTCACCCTCACTCTTCTAATACACAAGGTGCCAGTCAAGCCAATGTAGGATGGCTGCTGCTCAGTTTATACTGTTCACCAGACTAACAACTCTACTTCTGCTGGTGTTTGCATCACACTATGTGGCGCAGGACACCAGAGCTGGCACCAGGGGATGCGTGTTTCAAGATGGCAGCCATTTGTACCGCCTTCAGTCTAGTGACGACGGAAACTGCCCCAGTCCCATAGATTTGCAAAGAAACTTGAACCACTTGAACGACTTTGTGCAAAGACAGGTGTATGCCGTGGAAAGCAAGATGGCGGAGATTCATAATACCTACACACCTTCATTGAGAGAACTCCACCAGCAAATAGCTGAGATCAAGCATACTCAACATGTAAGTACAACACGAAACTTTGAATGCGGTGATTGCGAACATTCATTGAATAAAGTGAGAGTAGCATTTAATATCCTTATTCATATTGGAAGACATGAAATATATCATCAAGAGAACATTGGGCACCAACTATAAAACAGAACTGGCAATGTTTTAGTCACCATGTCTAGTTATACTAATAGTATGTTCATAATATTGAAGATATGTTACAAATTGACCTTTCCTTTCACTATCTAGGTCAGTAAAAACTCTCCTCAAAACACAGTATCAGGTGCCCCAAGTAGCTAATGGCTCAAAAAACAGGCAGACCGAAGTTTTGCTAAATACCAGTAACATTTGCTTTTACTGCAGGCTATGGCTTTGCTGGAATGTTGTTGCTATGCTAGGGACATTCTATTTGCAAGTGTCTGTGAATTTGTGGAGTTGGCCAATTCCAAGCAGCAGGCAATGATATGAGTCATCTAGTCATGTGACATGTTTTTTATACTTTCAACAGCTGCAGGAACTGGTTATGAGGACACAGAACCGATTGCTGCAAAGGTTACAAGGTTAGATTGAATTATTGATCATATAAATAAAAAATGTTTGAATAAGATTACCACAGAAATTTCTTCCAACTCAGATAAGAATTTTTAAATTTCTCACACAATCAACTGCCAATCAGCACTATCTATTGATCATCTTTTAATTTATTTAATTTTTGCAAGCTCTTTAGAAGACACATTCACAGTTAACCGTAAATTTACTATAATTGCAACACAAATGCTTAACTTACTTTAAAAAAATCAAACTGAAATTTCTAGAAATTCGTCAAATTCTCAACTACTGAGAAATTATTGAAAACAAAGAACAGAAAAATGTTACGATGACATTCTGACACTTTCTTCTGGTTCTTCAAGGTTTCACGGCCACTGGAACCAGTTGTAAAGGAAACTATGTTCAAAACGGGACATCTTGCTACAACTTCGTAGAGCATGCGAGCACCTGGTTCGATTCAGAGGCATTCTGTATGTCACAGGGTGCACACCTCGTCGCCATAGAAACCATGGCAGAGAACAGTTTCTTGAACAGCTACCTGATGGCAAACCCAAGTAGGTATTTATTTCACAATGTGTTTTCATTTATCCAACAATCTCTAGATTTTCCACAACACAACTCTTTCCTCTTATCATAACCATTCAAAACAAATCACAGTTGCCCTTCTTAAATTATAAATACATTTAGAAAGTTTTCTGATGCAAGTATACAACAAAGCATTTTAACTTTATTACACTGCTTTAACTTGTATAACCATTAGGCCAAGTTATTGCAAATTTTTCAACAAACTACCAATAGGGGGAGTACATGTAGTCAAAAATCCTCTCAGCATGTACAGAGCAATGACAGAATTTCAGCAACTAATGCTACACTTCATACCAGTTTTGAGAGGCCTTTCAAACTATTACCAACCTTTACTCTAACCTCATGTTTTAGGATATAAGATTTACAACTGGTGGACAGGAGGAAATGACGTTGAGGTCGAAGGACAGTGGAGGTGGTTAGGTACAGGTGAAGAGTTTACGGTATCAAAGTGGGCCCCTGGTGAGCCAAGCAATAGTGGCGTGGACACTGACGGAAATGCAGGTAGCGAACAGTGTATGTGGATGCACGCTTCCCTTGATTGGAATGACGCTCGCTGTGAGTCTAGAACTTACTTTATATGTGAAATGGAGTTACTGCAGACGACCAAGGATTGATAATGAGGCTGCAAGATGGCTGACAAAGGATATTCTATCATTACTGCAAGACTCTTAACTAGAAGGCAATGACAGCCATGGTACACTGACTTACTGTATCTGTTGAAGTCTTTAGGTAGTACTGGGCTGAGTACTGAGGAATGCACCTTGCATTTGCAGTGAAAAATCCTCATTTATGAAATGGAAACAGTAAATTCAATCCCAAAATTTATTAATTCTGTAGCTCATCCTCACAGACTTATCACTTCAGTGGCTGCCATTTTGCTAGAACAGGCTAGAAATAGTAAATTCACTAGCCTACTCGGGGAAATATTCACGTTTTGCAAAATCTTGCTTTTTTGAAAAAACCTAGGTCTATAGAAAGTTCTCCTGTATATCATGCTTTTGACGCTTGGTCCAACAGCTGTAGTACAACACACCATTGTGTGAATAGGGATGCAAGGCTATTCAAACTGTAGTATAGTAAGTAATCCCATGTTTAGCATACAATAAGGTAAAAATGACAGAAAATACAGATTAAGACAAATTAATCTATAGCACTTGACCTGTACATCTGATAGAGGTTCTATCATCTGGAGTAAGGTAGTCAGAATTTGAAAAATGAAAAAAGATATTTTTGACAATTTTTTGTGCAAAATGAGTGAAGGTGACGCCAATGTCTTGTTATGGCCAGATGTAATTTTCTACACAAAAACAACAGATTTCTCAAAACTGGGAGAGTGCCCTCTGTTTAATGAAGTAAGCAATTTAGCAGATGTTACTTGACAAAATTTCATTTGACTGAGTGGATGAGCTTTTAGATGTGAACATTTTAATGATTACAACTAAAACAACTTGTTAACATATCAAGAGGCATGCTAGTTAAAAATTATTGCTTCAGTCAATGAAAAGAAATTAAAAAAACACTGTGTTGTGTAGAATTCAGACTATTGTTTTTCTGTTGACTTAAGTGACATTTGTTTATTTCCCTTGCTGCAGATGTTTGTAAATTTTTTGCAATAATTTTGATAATCATGACAAAGACCACTATTTAATTACATAGCAAGTTATAATATCGTCCTATTTAGCATTTGTACAAATTCTTGACTATTTAACTAAATAGCATGTAACTGATAACAAAGGCAAAATCTCAACAATTTCTGACTAAAATAATTAGCATTTTTTTCAATTTTCAATGTCTTCTGACTTGGTTGTGAATGCCACCAAATTTTCAAAAAATATTGCCCGTTGGTACCTATGGTACAGAACTTAAACACGATAAAACCTTATTATGCTGTTATAGATTTTTTACGAAGGGAATTGAGAAACAGAATTTAACTTATACGCCATATAGAGTCCTATTTTATAGTAGCAAGTTTTCTCAACAAAAAGCTTGATATTTGTTGTTACTAAGGAGAGACTGTGTAATAAAGTTGTTGGAGACACATTGGTTTATTGACAGTGAAAATTATGATAGAGACTTGGGACATCTATTGAATCAGTAAAAAATGGCCATGGTTGACACTAATGAGTTAATAAGATGTCTGACATCTTGCATGCGGCATTGAGTGCACATGCTACCAAGCTTCCCATTGGATGAGCTAAATATGACAATTTTGTCAGATAAATAGTAATGTTATTTAGCATATTGCATGGTATTTATCAATAGCATGCTATCAAATAGATAGCATGCTATTTAAATATAGCAAACTATTTCTCTATATCTAAAATTTACACTAAAACACAAAATAGCTTAAAATAGCTTTATAGAGGGTTTATACCGAGCTTGCTATATTGGTAAATAATGAATTAGTAATAAAGATCAAGAATTTGCAATAAATTTTCAAATGGTACCCCATGCTGTGCTTCTTTTCATTTCTGCAATTTTGCATTCTACATGTAACAATCAGAAATGTTATTAAAATTAGCTGTGCTTCAAGGGATGTCACAACACGATAACAACAACGTGAAAGAACAGTCTCAAAATTGAATAATCGTTATGCATAACCTAGACCAGAATAATGCCCAAATAATTGCAATATCCAGAAAAAACTGCTACGAGGTGTACTACTATGGATAATGTTTTATGTCAAATGCTTACATACTAAATTAAAATCAGTTTTTGGCCACAGTAAGATTAAAAACCGGATGATCGCCACACAAATAAAAAAGTTCATGTTAAAGCAACGTTTCGTCTATTCATTAGACATCATCAGAATCATATTCACAACAATTTAGGACAACAAGTGCCAACATACAGCTCAGGTAACATCCATAAAGTTAAGTGAGAGATACAGGGAATATAGTCAGTAGCTGGTCTCACCATAGTTGCAGGGTCACTGAGTTCTGCATGTTATTCAGAGAATCAATGGCATGCTGGTTCTGAATGGCCAATGCCTCTTTAATGTACAGTAACTCCTTATTAGGTTCTCTGCAGATAATACTAACTGAGTTGGCTTGGTGATTTTTGCTAATACAATGCCTATATAAGTTACTTTTCTCTGAGGTGTGATGTTCTTTCAACCTGTCACAGAGGTGTCTCTGTGGGAGTCCGATGTAGAATTCCTTACAGCTGTCATATTCAACCTTATACACAACATAGCTCTTGTTCAATAAACGGATGGGTGACTTCAGTTTACACAGTATATTGGAAAGTTTCCGAAGAGGCCTGAACTGACTGATAGTTGTTGTCAGGCCTCTTCGAAAACTTTCCAATCTGCTGTGTAAACTCAAGTCACCCATCCCTTTACAACCAAAGTGCTTTCATGAACTTGAGGGCAGCTCCTGATGAACAAATTTTGTATTCACACTGCGTCTATGGAGCATGCTCAATATGGATGGCAGCTTGCTACTCATAATGGCCACTAATGAATGTGATTAAATAGCTATGTCATACCATTGAATTAAAAAAGAGAAAATAACATGTAAACACCCGCAGTGATTCCCCCACAATGCATGCTTATTCCACTGTATATGCTTAGACCTCTTACTGCAAGTGTCTCACAAGACAGAACACTAAGTGCTACATTTCATTTCCCATCTGCAGTTACAGTGAATGCTTCTCCCTGGTTGGGATTGCAACAGGCACATACTGAAGTACCTGGACTTATACGACTCGCTTCTTTTGTTTGGGATTAAGGAACAGAAATGTGTGTCAGTGATAACCACAGCCTACTTGTGGCAACATTGTTTCCATGACGATTTTAGACACTGCGGACTATAAGAACTAAGCCCGTCATTGCACTTTTTCATTGTTTGAACAGCTAAGATCCATCAACCGCAACAGAAACAAGAGAAATAGCATGCATTTCAACTGCTGTTTCATTCTTATATGTCACAGCCTTCTTAGTGCAACCTGCCTATGCAACATAACTAGTGTACAAAACCACCCAGCAGAATGTAGTAAACTTTGAATGGGGAGCAAGGCATAAGCCATTAGAACGCACCTCAGGATGCAACTCCAGCCAAAGAGTAAACTAAAATGAAGCCAGTTTATGACAGACGCTAAAATGAGCGGTTTTCAAAAACATTTACTTACAATTGAACAAGACTGACTTTTTCAGTTGCAAAATAACTGAGCATGCCCTGACAATGAAAAGTGGAAAACTAAAAACCGTTCACAGGACTGTGCATAGGCGAAGAGAAATAAGGAATATTGTAAGGAGAGCGAAAATAAACAGGTAAGACTGGCTTACCTTGAGCAGGAGTTGATATTTTGTTATCCTCTGTACAGGCTTTAACAAGTAGGCACCAAGAGGTAGTTTGTGACCAAGGTTCTTCTGGCACGTCTTGAAGAATGGGTTGTGGTCCCCGACCTCACGTCTCAGTGCCTCCGAATACGGCTTATTTTGACAGTACAGGCTGTAGATTTGAAACTGCTCTTTCTACAATACACAAGAAAAAAGTTTCAATTACGAGATTTTTAAACTTCAAAGTTTCACAAGTTTTCGCTGCTGAACTGACAACGTCATGCTGCGTTGTGGAATCACTGATTGTCCTATCTTATGCTGTTTGAGTATCATTACTTCACCAAGTTTTGGCTTTCATTTGATGCAAATCGAGAGTGGACTCTACATTGAATTCTCAATATAATTGAAACTAAGAGGGATCTTTTCATGCAACACCCCCAATTTAAGGTCTAAGTCTCTAATGAATGAATTCAGGGCTCAGTTTTTAGTTATTACATTATAAGAAAATGCCATCAGTCAAAGCAGAGCTCATAATAAAGATAAAATTATAGAAAAATATTAGATCTGTGGCTAAAGAACAAATCCAATACGAAAAAGATTTAGGGGACTTCGTTGAGTCCCTATTTGGGACTGTTCCATGCAACCGGCCACAGGATGCTTAGGAAAGCTAGACTCTACATAAAAATTTCAAAACATTAAATGCACAGTAGTCTTCAATTTTTATTATATTTCTTCTAATCGAAAATTCACAAAATGCTGGAGCATTCCAAATTTTTACTGAAATTACTTCACAGCAGTCTGTTTTCTACACTTCCTTCAAATGAAAATTGCTGTTGAAATGTTAACAGAAGCATGATTTTGAAGAGATTTGGTTAAATTTACACCCCAAAATGGTGACTAACTGGAGTTTGAGCAGCGCATCTATCACATAATCAAATTCACATCCTAATAAAGGTTAATTCAGTGCATCTCTCTAAGTATCTGGAAATAGGTGATAGCACTATAAAGAAAACCCATTACTTAGAGAGGTTATACTACGGTATGTTCACATGAGTGCTGACACCTGTGGGCAGCAGGGAATAGTGAAAAGGCGGCTAAACGTACCCTCTGCACAAAACAGCTGCCAACAAGCTCCGGTCTGTCTTGATAACTTTCAAGGTCCCGTAGAAACAGACTACAATATAATATAGAGTGCAACTTAAAATGAAAACCTCCTCAGTGCAGTTTAGAGCTTTGAAAAAATATCCAACTGAAAACATGAGATACACATGTTCATCCTACTGCTCCATTGAAGACCTTTTACTTCAACACATCAATTGACTAAGATTCACCTGTTGCCAAAGTACTAATTTTTAGCCTACATCAATTAATTAGTAAGTTAAAGACTTTGTATACGCCGTCACATTTCAGTTTTCATTTCGTCAACTTAAAGATCCATTTCAAAATCAACTAGTGCAACATATGGAACATAATTCCCTAGAATGAACCAGTTCTCTCAAACTGACCCCGAAAGAACAACCGAACTGGCTCGGGTTTGTGTTAAAATGATTTGAAAGTATATGAATACTCACTCTCTGTGAAACTGGTAAATTTCCTGTAGGTTTCCAAACAGCGTGTCGATTCTCTTTGCTAACTTGTCTGGCATTAAATGTAAGTTGGCGGGATTACTCATAGGCTCAATGTAGCCCTGAAAGTGTCAAGCAAGACTAATATCACATGTGAATCAAAACATTTCCTAATAACAAAGGAACACCATTGTCAAGTAGTATCACAATCAAACTTTTTACAATTCGACAATTCTAAATTGATGAATAGCTGTAACTTACACATTCTAGACATGTGTGAGTTTCTTCAGGCTCTTAACCTTTCTGCTCTAATATCAAATGAAGTTAAGTGGATAAATAAGAAACGCTACAGCTGTGTACACCCATATCCATTGGGCTAGGCATATAAACATGGAATAGGGCATTCAACAGCGACATTGTGACATGGTTATAGAAAGATATTGTTCAAGTGTCACACAATGCCAGTAACGTTAAGCCAAAGTCACAGAGAAGTTTTAACATGAATACATCAAGTAATTCTTCACTGATGCAATCATTTCAGAACTCCGGATCATTCCGCCATGGCATTGCATTGTTAGGGAAGCGAACTCGCCATCAGAATCAGACCTAAGGAATCTGCCCCAAAACATGAACCATGGAAAACCAATGCTTTCACTTTAACTTACCCTAATTACACTTTCTAACTCCGACACATATACTCTTTCTGTCTCAATCAGTTCATTCATCACATGGCTGAAATCAAAATTACATGATTCTTAGAAGACATAACTTCTTGCAAAATAGACAACCACAACTACAATTAGTTCTGATAAGATTGACGGAAGTTCCATTATTTATTTGAACAGGAATCATGCAGCTCTCGCAATGACATATAAAATTCACATTAAACGCCAAAATAAATATTGAGTTTAGAAATTATTCATATTATGCACATTGCTCATGTATCTAGCGCTCTTTTCAAATTGTGCAGTGAATCAGCCAATTGAGACAAACCTACCCTCGTTTTGCACTGAGCGTGTCCAATGATTGCTTCCTGGCTAAGGACACTGTGTCCGGTGACGATTGTGAGTGGTTCAAGTAAGGTGTAGGTGAACTATTACTGTCGCGCACAATCTGGATGACCTACAAAGGGATGAAACATGGTCAGTATATCATGGTCAATGACGTGTGTCTAGTAAGGGCTGTGAGTGGTTTAAGTAAGGTGTGGTGAAATGTCGGTATCATGCACACTTTGGGTAATAGGCACAGACATCAAAACACTGTCGGTAAATAAAGAATAGAAACAAAGGGTCCAGTGAACTCTGTGACAGAAGGCTATTTAAAAATACAGATACGATATGTCCCATGTCGTCTGAGTATTGAACTCATGAAATCAAGCACACAAGACAAGAACCAAATGTGCTATACAAGACGAGTAACATAAAACAAGTTTGATAAGACATGGTTGGATTTAGGAGGGATGGGGGGCCTTCACCTCTCGGGACCCAACTAATTACAAAACAAAACTGAAACTGTCATGTAATTTTTTGTGGGCTAAGCAAAAATTTTCTCTTAGAAAATTGTAGCCGAGCTCCCTCTAGATCCACCATTGTAAGCAGACTCCAGACAGACGTTTCATTGAATAACATGTTCAATGAGTAAACTGCCAAATGGCACCTGACCAATCTCAGTTCAGGTGAATTACACTGGATGACCTTGTTCTGGGGTCAAGTTATTCTAGCAGTCCGGACATACAACATAGCTGTACTTGTAACAACGATGAATCAGCAACTAGAGGGATTTTCAAACCAAAAGGCGGTGACAAAGAAGAAAAAATGTAACATCATCCACAGACCATTAAGATTAAATGATTTCATTAATTTTCTGCCACTTAGGTTTCTATTTAAAAAATTAGACTTATATCAAAATCTATGTACTGATTTTACAAATACATGTTGCCATTGGTTACCAGGTATGATGCAACCAATAATGACTCAGAGATGAAGCTAGAATACTAAAACAAGAACATCAAGACACTCCCCATACATTCACTCCACACCTTTTTATTATCGTCCTCCTTTCTTCGTCTTTTCATGTCCATGTTGCCTAGTGACGTGCTCGACTTGGACGCCAGCCTGTTCACAAGATCAGTCGACAGTTTGGTTGACGTCTGCTCCGGCTGTACCAGTTGGATAGGGCGTGACGCCGGCACCGACAGACGACGTAGGCTGGCGCGTCGCTTTTCAAACATGTCATGCACCTCTTCCATTCTTTTCAAAACCTGCTGCACAGTTGTCTAAAAACACATAAACGCGTTGTATTAATAAAACATTCTCCACATTTATACGTTATCCAGCTACAGATAAAGTAAGTGTTCATAATTCAAGGTCATCTTTCTTTCAAGGTATTGCGTAAAACATTAATATTCTAACTAAGCCCATTCAACACGACTAGAACTTTCATGCCCAGATACTATTGGTTTCAATATTCAGTGAGAATTATGAAAGCAACAGATTAGTTGAAACAGCCAAATTTTGAAAGGTTGGCCAACCTTTTTACTTTCACAAGCAAATTATTCCCTCGGAAATACTCCAGATGAACTTTGACCTTTGACAATAAAGAAATTTGGAGACTGACTTTAGAGAATCTTTTTCAGATAGATTGAAAGTTAACACACTTGCAGATATCTGTGCAAAATTAAAGCAAGAAGGTACAACTGAGAGTTGAAATAAATGAAAAACAGAAAAACCAGTTTTCCTGCTGAGACAGAAGAGAGTTCAAAACTAGAACTGAAAATTTAATATGCTTCTCGATGCCGAATTTCATCAGCAAAATTGAAAGTTCAGGTTAATTCAAAATACAAACAGAGCTGACGCCTGGGTAACAATGTTGGGAAACGTTTTATGAAAAAGTACATAATTAGCACGGAGAATATTATTGTTGACACAAATAACCATGATGTCATTATTGTTAAGTATGCAGGAGTTCAAAACATGCGTCCAGGGACTTCACACAGCTTAGACACACGCGACACTTGAGCAAAAAGTGAAGAGCTATTAAAATTTAGTGTAGAGACTGAAAAAAATACACGCAAATTCTTAGAATATTGTTACTAATTACAAAGTATAAGACCTTCAGCCTGCTTAGTTTATCAAAACACAATAGTTACAGAGAATGAAAAGCCAGTTGTTTTTTCCAACTCTGACAGCTGGAAGAATTCAGGAAGAAAATCAACAGAGGTGTACTCATGCAAGCGCATGTATTGTGAATGTTGAATGCGCTACCTTAGTATCTGGAGTCATTACTGTGTCAAACATCTGGCGGAACTCTCGTGGGTTGCTTAGATTAAGTTCCTTAGCCGTGGCTAAGAAGCCTTCCAAGTCCTTGAGAGCATTCTCAGCCCCCTCCCGGCTCTGAACTCGGTCGATTTGTTGTTGCGCCAGTAGATCCACTCCTGTGATGCACCACCTGTTGGCCTGTAGAAACATTACAGTGACTAAGGTTAGCATGCTGTCCAGTCAGTCTACAGTGAGTGTTTGGCTCCCACTGGTTCAAAAAAAGGTTTGACAAATTAAATACAATTAATCAACAAAACAATCAGCAGTTGGATTTTACTTAACATTTATGAAAATGTGCACTTGAGGACAGTATTAAGCAAACAAACACAGTAAAATTTGATTTGTTATTTCGCAAGCATAATTTAACAATACGGTATGCTTTAAAGTAGATAACATAAATGCCCAGAAATCGACTTAAAGTTACATATTTACAACAGATGGCATCATGGATTACTAGATTGCCTTCTTCACTAGTCTGTAATGTTAAAATCAATTCTGAATCTACAGTTAGGTTCTTGTGCCGAGACCTATGTCTTTTAAGCTTTTAAAGATTTTGACTAGTAAATAAAAACAGATAACAAATCCAAATATCCACTGACATAAACCGTAAATGCAGAAACATTTGCCAGTTGTAGCGCGTTGTTTGAATTGCATCAAATACAAGTTTACATACAAAATCAATATCCTGTTTCTGAGATTTGTTTATGTGTTTTTTTTTATTTGCAGTCATGATGAACTATCAAACCCACTACTTATGTGCAAATATTTTTCCAACATGTACAAAATACACGAGGATCAGGTTCAAATGGTCAGGCTGTCAACATGGGAGAATACAGTCAAAATTGGAAACAGAAAATAGCCCACTTTGTTTCATGTCACATGTCGGAAATAAGTGCTAGAATCTGACACCATTCTTCTTGACTTTTACACCATTTGTAATCATCACATTTTTACTTGACTGAATGAGCTGATAAAAGAGACTGTATTTAGAAACCCATGTCAGTGAGACCTCACACATGCCCAGTAGCAAAGCCCATCTTAATTGTTTTGACCCATTGTTAAACCCAGGGACAGGAAGACAGTTTTCAAACAACAACTGTTGGTGACGTTAACAACATGACAGGCGCCACCTGTGAGTTTTGAGGAAAATTACAAAGAATTTCACATCCCTTCCATAAATAGCTGCTTGAAAACAACAGCCCAATGTTGATTCCAGAAGTTGTAAAACAAATGACTATAATGATCCACATCAACAAGCCAGTGTATCACAGCATGACGTAGGTAGATGTAATGAAGGGATCAGCTGACAGAATATAACCAATATTTCCTGTTGTTTTAGGTTAACACAGAAAACAAATGATGGTAGGGAAATTGAATAATGGACGACCTATTAAACAATTTTAGCCAATACAATTCACAAGACAGTGCACTGAGAAATGTAAGGGTAAAATGCAGGCTCAAACTTCCTCCGTGTTTATGTGTGTTTGTCTGAGACACCTTTACTGTACGCTACCAATAATTTTCATTAACTTGTTTGATAAAGGCGCAAGTGCTGCTTCATAAAAATACAGCTGCACCCAATACCTGAATATTTGCTACTTCAGTACCATACAATTGAAGCTGCCTATTGCTACTTCAGTACCATACAAGTGAAACTGCCTGGTGACCAGCACAGGCTACTAAACCTTCTAGTATTCAGGATTGCTAAGGTTAACATTAAACAGTGGATAGATAACACCATATTGAAATGTGAGGGACAAATTAGCCAGAGTTGCATTCCCCTCTCCCAAAGGGCAATTCTTTTTTAAAAGGAAAAAGAAATTTTACAGAAGTGCAGTATCAAACCCATTAGTTCTGCAGTAGCATCTGAGTGCTCTGCCAAATCTCAAATGTCTAATTGCTTTAGTAACTTGCGCATATTTAAATGGTTAGGATACCAACCATGATTTCAGTGAATGTCTGGCAGAAAATGGTGAAAATGGACAATTTGCAATAAAATAACAAAAAACACAACTGACAGATTTTGTTCTATAGCTCTGGTCAGACCTAATAACTTAAAGTAGTCTATCCCATCAAATAATAAGCCACTTTTTTCAGAAGTAAAGCAAATAATGTCCTTTAAACACATTATGAAACACAAACACTATGTCTCTGCTTCTCTTCTAAATCTGACAACTCATCTCACCTTGTCTATTCGCTCGTGCAGATCTCTTGATTTGCCCAGCAACGCCTTCTTGTGTTCTAGCGTGTTCTCACACTGCTGACATAGTCTATTCAGTTCGGCGCACTTGGGCTTGATACTATCAACACCATAGAAGGCGCCAGCGACAAATTTTTCCCCCTTGTCCTGTAACTGTTGCGCACGAGTCAGGTCAGGCTGCAAAATACCATTACTTATAGTACAGTTATTAAAATGACAGGGAGCGCTCCCATACAACATGTTGGAAAGGAGTCTTTGGGGAATCGGATGCTGCAAATTCCAACAATGCAGTGGAGCAAGGCACGCCCTGGTGGTGACAATCAGAACCAGTTCAGAAAACATAGCATCAAGTAGACAAAAATAAGAGCACAACCCCAAAACTTACTTTCGCATCATATCCAGGTTCTCATTCATTTGCATACATTCATTAGTAAGACTGAACTCAGAGAAGGAGGAGACACCTTTGGGCATTGCTGGATTGTCTGCCAGTGAGGCAAGGATTCAAATCCGGTCTCGCAAATGAGAGTCCGGAGCTCAAAGTCTCAAACCAATGAGCCACGCAGCCTCCTCATGGCATCAAGTATAGCACCTGATTTTCAAGAGAATCCAATCAGCAATGTAGAAGAAATTATGTCTTGAAGTTACCCAAATTTGGACATTTTTCTCAGGTTCACCATAACTTTCAAATTAGTAGATTCTTCTCATCTCACTCTAGTCTACCTTCAATTGCCCTGCCGAGAAAGTGAAAAAAACAACTTGAATTTCTGTTTATTCTACCAGTGTCAGCCATTACAGAATAACCAGGAAGTTCCAGCCAAAGAATCATGGTTGACTGGTTGATTCGACATATTTTCAACAATGTGAAAAAGTGGTGATAAATCAGTTGATAGATAGAATTTTGAGGGACTACCAATCCACATTCACCTCATAGGACAGTAAGAGCAATACCGTAATGATATTTTAGCCTGCTAAACTAGGCGCAGGCAATAAAACTCTCTTCACTCCACATGTTTTCTACACCAGATGAGGTCAACTATAAAATGTGACCACCACACACATAAACAGTCTGACCACAAGATTGTTTCTATGACAACATAGGCAATGCTGATCAACAGTATGCCATACATAACAAGCAGGACCATTGGGTGGAAATATTGGCCCCACTCCCCTGCGAAAAGTATTTAAAAATCACACAAAATGTCCCATCAGACCCAAAAATTCTCATCCAGTGTTAAAAAATTAGAATCGCTTCTGAAAAAACATCAGCTTTGGCTCGGATGGGGTGGGGTTAATGGTGATGAGGGTATTTTTTCCCTCAGACAAAATCTGCTTTTCAGAAGGCAAAGGCACCTTTCTACTCAGGTGAGTTAGGGTCCTATAACAGACTCCATGGCCACACATGGGTAATCATACAGGGGAAATGAAGAGACTCTCTAACATGTATAACCATCTGGCTCAGAGGGATAAATTACATAAACTAGCCATTTTTGTTCATTCCAATAACTGCATGTTGTGGAGTTATTTGAGCCCCAGGAGCACAACATAGCATGTGACTGAGCAGAACATTTAAGCAATATTTCACACTAAATATGAGGTGAAGACATGAATGTTGTATACACAATCTGAACTAGTACAGTAGACACATTCCTAACACATTATTGCCAACATTCCAAACTGAAAAAGGACAACACACTGCAAGAAGAAAATGTTTGTCACAACACCCAGAAACATCATGCAAAAGATTTTTTTGATTTTTTCTGTTATGTAATTTATTGTTTAGTTGAACTTGCGAAATGACAAGGGCAAATATGAGTAAAAAATGAAGAAAAGCACGAAGCATTAACACAATAGCCCGAGTATCTAAATTTTGTAGTGTGTGTCAAAAAGCACAACTATCTGATGATGTGGCGGGACGTGGGATGAAGCCTCAAAAAAAAAACGAAGAAAAAACCCGGGAGATCCTCGACAAAACAGGGACACCTGGCAACAATGCTAACATGATACATGTCTATTTAGTCTGAGCACACCACCAATCAAAACAAGTAAAAATCCAGGTTAAAGTTTTGAAAACCTATCAGGACTTCACCATCACACTAATGCTAACATTGGAGACTAAAATGCCATTAGTTTTTCAGTAGCAAAAAATAATAGTGATTAAGCTAGACCTGAGTTGTCTGCAAAGGGGTCATTTTCGCCAGCAGTTAAGTATGTTTCCTCACCAACCGAATTGCTTTAAAGCAGAATTGATATTAAAATGCAACATTCTCAGTGGCCACATGTCTTTTGAGTTAAAGTGGCCTGGTTACAAAAGAGTGAATAAACCACCAATGAAAGCAATGGAAACTCCATCCATTTCATGGCACCTTGTACTCCATTAATAAATTTGTACAAGAACCACTGGCGTCAACAGTTCTACCAATTACTGATCTAAGTTCCCTTTGCATGGAGCACAGCAACTGCTGCGTTACCAATGACTTTGAAACAATAATAAACTGGTTGAAATCAATTGCAGTATCAAATACTGAACCTAGTGATTTATAGAAAAGTTTGGCTTCTGAAATTGAATTACTTGCAAAAGGTTATTCAAGTTCATTTTTCCTGACTAAATACAATAAAAATTAGTAAAAAACGATGTAAATGGATTCGGTTTGTACACCAGTATTTCAATTGTGTTGATCGCATTTACCTTAATGTAATCATCGTGATGAATAACTGATGTGTGAGTCTTGACGCCGGACATAGACCATACCAAAAAAAGTTGACTGTATCAAATAAACACAGAAAAAATCAGGAACCCCAGTTGGGGATTTTTCTGTGCTTATTTGATACATTTCACTACTGGGAAACCTTGAAGCATCTTTGTATTTACTATATATAAAAAAGCTGACAATGAGCTGAACTTTGATATCTAGATTTGGAAACCTCCGTTGAAACAAAACAAAATATTTGTAATGGACACGTGTAACTTTTCGCATTATAACATCACATTTTAGTGAATAAGCCTCAGAACACAGACTGCAATACTGCCAATGGTTAAGAGCAGTCCGACTTGAAATAAATGTTTCCTTCAATTAATCCTGCAAAATTCGATAGAAATCAGAATCCTAGCACATTTGTGTCCCATTGCAGACATTTGTAGTAAAAATTTGCCTGAAAACAAGAATCATTTCGAGCAATTTTCACATGGGAACAGCAAGACTGAAACAGTGCTTGAAATCCAAACAATGCAGGTTCAAGTGCCACTCAACAGAAACTATTTTTATCCAAGCCACAGACCCTATAGTGAAAAAATGAGTGAAAAATCACAGTTCTGACAGTTGGAAGACAAGTACCTGTGACCAGGGCAGCAGTGTCAGGAGAAATCACTCCAGACAGTAAATGGAAACTCAAATCCCTCAACAGCAGCTTCTACACAGCACTTCAACATAGCCCCAGGACAATGTCATTTTGCCAGGCCAGTGTATATTTACCAAACATTCCTGTTGAAATCTATTGTCCACCTAAGTACAAATTACTGACCAGTTAACCCAAGACAACTGGTCAAACTCAGGACAGGGTCCAATGCAACAAAACATACACTCCTGAATATTTAGATACTAGGTAATCCCTGTTCAGCTGACAAATAACCTGGGGGTACTTACTCCCATACAAAAGGTACAGGAGGTGTGCTTCCGAGGTCACTTTTCAATAAGCAGCTTTCTGAAAAAAACGTTCACTTTGGGAGTGCGAAATTTTACAAAAGGTTCTTTTCTCCAAATATACAAATCTATTTCAAAAACTTACGTCGCAAACATGTGTTCATTTTTTGAAAACATGGTATCTATTCTTGTACTGTTTCCCCCTTTTTGAGTCCACCCATCACATGCTGTTGGTGGGTATCCTAACCAAAATTACAGCTATTCAATGGTCATCTTATAAAGACATAAAGGACACACAAAATGAAATTCCAAAATGACAACTGCATGAAAACGTATGAATATAGAGTAGAGTCTGCTCATTAAGTCAAAGTAGGTATTTTGTCAAAAAATGGTACTGTGGTTTAAAAAAGAATAATATTTATACCTTCGTCTTTATATTTAAAGAGCAAAAACTTTCAAAAGGTTCTCTCGTTTACAATTTTTTTTCTTGCCTTACCATCCTGTTTACATAACCTGGACAAAGCCAGATGAGCTTCAACACAACTTGTCCACTTCCTGATACTAAAAGCCCAGAATAAAACATCTTTACCATATCTCTCACCTTCTTAGTAACAGCAAATTTGAGCATTTCAACGGTATACTATGGCACTCCTATGGCTGCCAAGTACTGCAGAACATCTCACTCCTTGCTCAGTATGTCAAGATTAAGCTGAACCAAGTGCTAACAGTACCTGTGATGTTTATTGCACACTGCACAAGGCTAGCCGCAGATGTTTTTATCTACATGAACACCAACAAATCAAGTAGACATGGCAACCAAGCTAAAAAAACTACTACTGCAACAAACTGCAACTAGCTTTGATTACTGATGAGAACTCCAGCAGGGTTGATCTAGGTGAGCAGGTGCTTTCTGATTGATAGACTAATAATGAGAAAACACCTTAATGATTGACTCACAAATGTTTACGAACGTTGGTGTGCGTCATTTTCTGATTATTTATTAATATTTCCAATTAAGTACTCAATTTCATTGTTATGATACATTGGCAACCAATACGATAAATTTCCAATAGGTTATAAAAAGCAATCAATCTGATATTTGTAGAAATTCAACACATCATCAACATTGTCTTAACGTAAAAAATACAAGAATGGTACAAACTTCACAAGTGAGTTCTCAGTTCATGCAAGATCAAATTAGCCACCTAAAAATTTTCCTCAATGCAATTAAAATTGCCATTTCAACAATTGTTTTAGCTAATAGCAACCTTTTGGAAAATGTTGTGTGCACTCAGTTGAACAGCAGTTGTGCTCAGTAGCGTATGACTGGCAGGTTTTTAAACTGGAAAGCAAAAGTTAAAGAGCTGGCAAGAATCAGATTTCCATTGCCAATATTACCCAGTTTTGCAGAACCACATCTGAGTTTCAATCACCGCATTCAATCAGCACAAGATTGGGAAAGGTTAATGAAATAGGAATCCTTAATGTTTTGTGTAATTAATGCCAGGTAGATAACTATAGTCTACAACATGTCACATGACTCCATCATAGTTACCTGGGCTGATGACTCAATTTCAGTCATTTGCTTGATCAACTGTTGAACCTGGGGCAGGGAGTCTCCAGCATCAGCAACTTTCTCAAGGCTCTCCAGATGGCGCTCAACAACAAACTGTACCTGAGGACAAGATGAAAAAATTTTAAATAATAATTAATAACGTTATTATTTAACCATGCACTCACTCCTCAAGCACTCTAAAGCACAGCATTTATTACAGTTGAAGTTACAATTAACCCGCTGTATGTGGTCTATCATTATTCAAAAATTTGTTTTTGACATGAGCTTGCAGCTAGGAAACGACAAATGAAAGCGCTCCGAGGAGCGACACTTGGCAAAATTAACAGAAAAGACGACGATAGAGATGATGACAAAGATGACGAATATGACGACGATGGTGGCGATGATGAACAATTCAAGTAATGATAACATTCACAAGACGAACGTAGAGGCCAGACATCAGTAAGTATAGGCTACAGTCTTGATCGACACTTGGCGAAATTAACTGAAAAGACAACGACGGAGATGATGACGATGGTGATGATGCTGCACAATATCACAACATTCATATGACGCACTTAGATGCCATAAATCAGTAAGAAATAGGCTACAGTCTTGTTCAATAGCAGCTAAAACGAACATCAATGCAGTAAGAGCGCTCAATAAAGGAACGTCGCTATCAGAAAATCTCAAAATAATTCAAAAAGTAGACGTCCTAGCAAAAAATGAATGATATCATCTGAAAGCCTGTTCCAAACTTATCTAAATTGATATTATCACGCATTTCCATAAATTTTTTGAAAAAAATGTTGCGTTTTTTTAAAAGAAATTCAAAGTCAAATAACTCGAAAATGGTAAATCTGAGAGAAAAATTGGTTCCTTCGAAAGAGTATACCTCAGAGAATCCACATGCAAAAATTCATGTCATTTCCTCCTCAGGCCTTTATCCAGGATTTTGAAAATAGGGTGTCCAAAATGGGGTTCCCAATATTCCAGGGCGTCCATGATTCCGACGCGTAACCTCCCACCCCCAGCAATACCCCCAAACACACAGATTTTTTTACAAAAAATGCATAGATCAAGGTTTTTACATCTAAGTTTATAAAACAGCCTTCTATGGTGAGCATTTTTACTAAAAAAAACTGTAGACCAAGACTTTTACAATGCTGTCAATCAAGTGTCAAAACAGCATAATAATAATTGCAGGCGTTCTGATACATGTTGTACCAGACGTGCGCAGGCCTCGCATGTGGGCCCATTGCACTGATCACCTGGAAATATTTTTATGCTTTATTGACATATGGTTAAAACCGAGCTGAGGAGCTAGAAACCTGGCTCAAGGGTTTAGCAGTGTGACCAGGTGGGACAAAATAGCAACAATGCATATACTTTGTATATGCATTGTATATTTCTTCCTGCTTTGAAAAAAGAGCCCCACTGTGAGCCTCCAGAGGCTTCCTAGTAATCATTACAATGTGTGAGTTCAAACTTGAAAGGTTCCTATTGACAGTGGGCGTCCAAATGATACATTGGGCGTCCTTGCCAGGGTGTCCAGATTAGTGCTAGCGTACATTTGGACGCCCAAGACGTACACTGCATAAAGGTCTGTTCCTCCTCCCGTTTAAATGGCACATCAGAACGACTGAAAATGGGTCAACATGCACCAGATCTGCCATCTTGAAAGCAACTTCCTGTATATAATAGCATGTCATAAAAACTAATATCTGAAAAAATTCGAAAGAATTGGCCCTATAATGCGCCCTCTACAGGAGAAAACGTTTTTTTCCGAAATCGAGGTGCGTATGCGCGAGTGCCAATATTTCCGCCATCTTTAAACAGAAATGAACAATTTCAGGTATACATGTAGTGCACATCCGTTCCAATAATTGTGCTGATTTTCAGCCCTGTACGTAAAAAATTGTAGCCTCCAGAAGCCTTTGAATCTTCAAATGAAAACAAAATGGCCGCCACAGCCGCCATCTTCGATCCGATTATGACGAAAAACAATAGGCTTCCAGACACTTCCGGAACTAAAAGTTATTTGTAAATTTCATGATGATCGGACGAAAATTGCAACCTGTATCGAAAACAANCTGGGTAACCTTGAAGCGTCTTTGAATTTACTATATATAAAAAAGCTGACAATGAGCTGGACTTTGATATCTAGATTTGGAAACCTCCGTGGAAACTAAACAAAATATTTGTAATGGACACGTGTAACTTTTCGCATTATAACATCACATTTTAGTGAATAAGCCTCAGAACACGGACTGCAATACTGCCAATGGTTAAGAGCAGTACGACTTGAAATAAATGTTTCCTTCAATTAATCCTGCAAAATTCGATAGAAATCAGAATCCTACCACATTTGTGTCCCATTGTAGACATTTGTAGTAAAAATTTGCCTGAAAACAAGAATTATTTCGAGCAATTTTCACATGGGAACAGCAAGACTGAAACAGTAAAATGGTGCTTGACATCCAAACAATGCAGGTTCAAGTGCCACTCAACAGAAACTATTTTTATCCAAGCCACAGACCCTATAGTGAAAAAATGAGTGAACAATCACAGTTCTGACAATTGGAAGACAAGTACCTGCGACCAGGGCAGCAGTGTCAGGAGAAATCACTCCAGACAGTAAATGGAAACTCAAATCCCTCAACAGCAGCTTCTACACAGCACTTCAACATAGCCCCAGGACAATGTCATTTTGCCAGGCCAGTGTATATTTACCAAACATTCCTGTTTAAATCTATTGTCCACCTAAGTACAAATTACTGACTAGTTAACCCAAGACAACTGGTCAAACTCAGGACAGGGTCCAATGCAACAAAACATACACTCCTGAATATTTAGATACTAGGTAATCCCTGTTCAGCTGAGAAATAACCTGGGGGTACTTACTCCCATACAAAAGGTACAGGAGGTGTGCTTCGGAGGTCACTTTTCAATAAGCAGCTTGCTGAAAAAAACGTTCACTTTGGGAGTGCGAAACTTTACAAAAGGTTCTTTTCTCCAAATATACAAATCTATTTCAAAAACTTACGTTGCAAACATGTGTTCATTTTTTGAAAACATGGTATCTATTCTTGTACTGTTTCCCCCTTTTTGAGTCCACCTTTCACATGCTGTTGGTGGGTATCCTAACCAAAATTACACCTATTCAATGGTCATCTTATAAAGACATAAAGGACACACAAAATGAAATTCCAAAATGACAACTGCATGAAAACGTATGAATATAGAGTAGAGTCTGCTCATTAAGTCAAAGTAGGTATTTTGTCAAAAAATGGTGCTGTGGTTTAAAAAAGAATAATATTTATACCTTCGTATTTATATTTAAAGAGCAAAAACTTTCAAAAGGTTCTCTCGTTTACAATTTTTGTTCTTGCCTTACCATCCAGTTTACACAACCTGTACAAAGTCAGATGAGCTTCAACACAACTTGTCCACTTCCCGATACTAAAAGCCCAGAATAAAACATCTTTACCATATCTCTCACCTTCTTAGTAACAGCAAATTTGAGCATTTCAATGGTATACTATGGCACTCCTATGGCTGCCAAGTACTGCAGAACATCTCACTCCTTGCTCAGTATGTCAAGAGCTGAACCAAGCCAAGTGCTAACAGTACCTGTGATGTTTATTGCACACTGCACAAGGCTAGCCGCAGATGTTTTTATCTACATGAACACCAACAAATCAAGTAGACATGGCAACCAAGCTCAAAAAACTACTACTGCAACAAACTGCAACTAGCTTTGATTACTGATGAGAACTCCAGCAGGGTTGATCTAGGTGAGCAGGTGCTTTCTGATTGATAGACTAATAATGAGAAAACACCTTAATGATTGACTCACAAATGTTTATGAACGTTGGTGTGCGTCATTTTCTGATTATTTATTAATATTTCCAATTAAGTACTCAATTTCATTGTTATGATACATTGGCAACCAATATGATAAATTTCCAATAGGTTATAAAAAGCAATCAATCTGATATTGGTAGAAATTAAACACATCATCAACATTGTCTTAACGTAAAAAGTACAAGAATAGTACAAACTTCACAAGTGAGTTCTCAGTTCAGGCAAGATCAAATTAACCACCTAAAAATTTTCCTCAATGCAATTAAAATTGCCATTTCAACAATTGTTTTAGATTAGCAACCTTTTGGAAAATGTTGTGTGCACTCAGTTGAACAGCAGTTGTGCTCAGTAGCGTATGACTGGCAGGTTTTTAAACGGGAAAGCAAAAGTTAAAGAGCTGGCAAGAATCAGATTTCTATTGCCAATATTACCCAGTTTTGCAGATCCACCTCTGAGTTTTAATCACCGCATTCAATCAGCACAAGATTGGGAAAGGTTAATGAAATAGGAACCCTAAATGTTTTGTGTAATTAATGCCAGGTAGATAACTATAGTCTACAACATGTCACATGACTCCATCATAATTACCTGGGCTGATGACTCAATCTCAGTCATTTGCTTGATCAACTGTTGAACCTGGGGCAGGGAGTCTCCAGCATCAGCAACTTTCTCAAGGCTCTCCAGATGGCGCTCAACAACAAACTGCACCTGAGGACAAGATGAAAAGATTTTAAATAATAATTAATAACGTTATTATTTAACCATGCACTCACTCCACAAGCACTCTAAAGCACAGCATTTATTACAGTTGAAGTTACAATTAACCAGCTGTATGTGGTCTATCATTATTCAAAAATTTGTTTTTGACATGAGCTTGCAGCTAGGAAACGACAAATGAAAGCGCTCCCAGGACTGACACTTGGCAAAATTAACAGAAAAGACGATGATAGAGATGATGACAAAGATGACGAATATGACGACGATGGTGGCGATGATGAACAATTCAAGTAATAGTAACATTCACAAGACGAACGTAGAGGCCAGACATCAGTAAGTATAGGCTACAGTCTTGATCGACACTTGGCGAAATTAACCGAAAAGACGACGACGGAGATGATGACGATGGTGATGATGCTGCACAACATCACAACATTCATATAACGCACTTAGATGCCATAAATCTGTAAGAAATAGGCTACAGTCTTGTTCAATAGCAGCTAAAACGAACATCAATGCAGTAAGAGCGCTCAATAAAGGAACGTCGCTATCAGAAAATCTCAAATAATTCAATAAGTAGACGTCCTAGCAAAAAATGAATGATATCATCTGAAAGCCTGTTCAAAACTTATCTAAATTGATATTATCACGCACTTCCATAAATTTTTTGAAAAAAATGTTGCGTTTTTTTAAAAGAAAATCAAGTCAAATAACTCAAAAATGGTAAGCCTGAGAGAAAAATTGGTTCATTCGAAAGAGTATACCTCAGAGAATCGACATGCAAAAATTCATGTCATTTCCACCTCAGGCCTTTATCCAGGATTTTGAAAATAGGGTGTCCAAAATGGGGTTCCTAATATTCCAGGGCATCCATGATTCCGACGCGTAACCTCCCACCCCCAGCAATACACACAGATTTTTTTTACAAAAAATGCATAGATCAAGGTTTTTACATCTAAGTTTATAAAAAAGCTTTCTATGGTGAGCATTTTTATTAAAAAAAGCTGTAGACCAAGACTTTTACAATGCTGTCAATCAAGTGTCAAAATAGCATAATAACAATTGCAGGCGGTCTGATACACGTTGTACCAGACGTGCGCAGGCCTCGCATGTGGGTCCATTGCACTGATCACCTGGAAATATTTTTATGCTTTATTGATATATGGTTAAAACCGAGCTGAGGAGCTAGAAACCTGGCTCAAGGGTTTAGCAGTGTGACCACGTGGGACAAAATAGCAACAATGCATATACTTTGTATATACATTGTATATTTCTTCCTGCTTTGAAAAAATAGCCCCCACTGTGAGCCTTCAGAGGCTTCCTAGTATTCATTACAATGTGCGAGTCCAAACTTGAAAGGCTCCTATTGACAGTGGGCGTCCAAATGATACATTGGGCTTCCTTGCCAGGGCGTCCTTGCCAGGGCGTCCAGATTAGTGCTAGCGTCCATTTGGACGCCCAAGACGTACACTGCATTAAGGCCTGTTCCTCCTCCCGTTTAAATGGCACATCAGAACGACTGAAAATGGGTCAACATGCGCCAGATCTGCCATCTTGAAAGCAACTTCCTGTTTTCTGACTTTATATAATAGCATGTCATAAAAAACTAATATCTGAAAAAATTCGAAAGAATTGGCCCTATAATGCGCCCTCTACAGGAAAAACGTTTTTTCACGAAATCAAGGTGCGTACTGCGCGAGTGCCAATATTTCCGCCATCTTTAAACAGAAATGAACAATTTCAGGTATACATGTAGTGCACATCCGTTCCAATAATTGTGCCGATTTTCAGCCCTGTACATAAAAAATTGTAGCCTCCAGAAGCCTTTGAATCTTCAAATGAAAACAAAATGGCCACCACAGCCGCTATCTTCGATCCAATTATGACGAAAAACAATAGATTCCAGACACTTCCGGAACTAAGAGCTATTTGTAAATTTCATGATGATCGGACGAAAATTGCGACCTGTATCGAAAACAAACTCGATGGAAGAGCAACATGCTTGGCGAAATTTATTTCACCAAGTAACAAGCAGGTTTCAACTCTGCAGTTTTCTTATATTTTTGCTGAAAATTCAATTGTTTTACATCACAAGAATTTTCCATCTTTACTGCAAATCTGCATCACGTGTGGTCAGCCTTCAAAACCAACTCCCCCATCAATGATGTCATACACCAGGAAATGACATCACGACCAGTCTCCAGCATGGAGAAAAAACAGGGAACAACGAAGCAATAAATTTCAAGAGTTTTAATTACTAGGGAAATTCCACTAGAAAAATATCTCCAACTCTTTCAAAACAGTGAGGCATACAACTCATAAAACCAAGGCCAGTTTTGGAAGGGAAACAAAATACAAGCCAGTGACCACAAAAATACGTCACACAGCAGGCTAACTGCTACACCAGCCTCTTCACACTACTACATCATATACTAACCCATGTTGAAATCTGGAACTAAGCCTATGAACACAACATGTGAAGACAAATAAGAAAACGCAGCCTCAAATCCAAACAAAACATTGCATCAACTCTGAAAGAACTAAACTTTCCCAATATAAGAAAATCAACTGGGGGTAAATTGTGAAATAAAACCATGAAACTTGATTACCGTATATCTCAGACAACAGAAATTTCCAAGCTCCACAGGATCAATATGTTCAAAAAGTCATGGCCATTTTGTATGTAAGCTTAATGTAGACCATTTGAATCAGTGAAACTTGTGCCAACTTTCCACTATGACATAAAGAAATGAATAATGTCCTCACAGTTAAAAATCACTGAATTGTTTTCAAACCTTGCTGCAGGCAAGTCAAACTCGTCATACAGCAAGGACTCAAAACAGGTTGTGTAAAACACTAATCTAATACTATGTATCCCCAGTCACAACTAAGGTTAAAAAATAAATAAAAACTGTAAGAACCTGATCAAGCATTTACCCACTCAAGATATCTACAGTGTAACTTTTCTGTTCATTTGTCAATAGACAGTCAAATGTCTATCATTCAACTGAGGCCATGCCCAGTGTGTCACAGTAGAATAAAAATACACAGTGTCCCCCCAGACACAAAAAGGCTTCCCCCACACACTATTGAAAGCCTGTTTATTAACTGCTCATATGATTCAGTGAACAAGACAGAGTTAACCTCCTTCCAGCAAATGCTTCAATGAGAGAAGCAAGCTCATTTCCATTAATTATTGAAGTTTTCAAAAATGAGTAGGAATGAAGAAATGCCAACAAAGCACTAAAGCTGCTTACTCATTAGAGTTAGTCCAGACTAGTTTGCGGTTGGAATATATTTTAGATCAGCGCGATAACCTCCGGACGAAATTGTCATCTTTCTCACTAGACTAGACTAACATTCCACCGTCCTTAAAGCTTCATCGAACCAAACACAAGATGTTGCTATGCTGTAATACAATAGGAATCTGACAACCAGTTGCCACTTAAATTCTCATTCTGAGATTCGTTAAACTTTAAAATTATATAGTGAACAGTAAGTAGACAGAAACAGCAACAACATCGAGGGTGTGCGAAATGGCGGGAAGAACTCAGCACTTGCATGAAATGAAGGGATAAGTAATTAGTTTGGATGATCAAGCAAAACAGTCCCGACCATATCTTTCACATCGTGCTTACGTAATCGGGCTAACTTTTGTACTATCGCTAGTCTGGTCTTTTCGAGCGTACTAACTTTAGTATCGCACTAAATTTAGACCGGTCTAAATCACCTAGGTCTAAAATGCTTGTGGTCGAGAAAAAATGTTAGTCCACTCCACATTCCACAGTCAGTCTACAGTTTTTAGTAAAAATGCTCACTACAGAAGGCTGTTTTGTAAACTTAGACGTAAAAACCTAGGTATATGCATTCTAAAAAAATCTGTGTGTTTGGGGGGATTGCTTGGGGTGGGGGGTTATGCATTGGAATCATGGACGCCCTGGAATATTGGGAAACCCATTTGGACACCCTATTTTTGAAATCCTGGATAAAGGCCTGTCCACAGTACTAATCCCCAATGCAAAAGGTCCAAAGTTGGCAAAGTTAATTCAAGCCAGAGGGTCAAAGACATTGATTTAATACTGAATCATAAAAAGTGTTTTTAAATCTACAACCACCAGCAGTGTAGTGATTGTTTTGGTAAAAATTCAAAGGAATGATCACACAATCCTTCATGAAATATTTACAGCATAATGATATGCAAAAACAGCTTGAACAATAACAAGCATCCAAAAAAGGAAGAAAACACACTTGTTAGCTTGTACAAAAACTGTTTATATCTCAACTGTCAACAAGTTCTCAAGGAAACTAGGAGCTAACAAACACTTGTATTTACTTGTGATCTCCTTCACACAGAGAGAGAGAGAGGTTATGAACTCAAGGTGCTTAGACTTGTCACAGAAGGTCTTTGACACACTATTGTTTTCCTATCCATTGAGGCACATGAGGGGGCACAAGGCTCCAGTCAGATGTCAGGTCAGACATAAACTGGCATTATAAATGGAGAAGGGATGTGAGGAATATCACAGACTCATCTACTTCAGACTAGATTGTTTCCACTAGCTATTGATTTTTCATAAGGATGGCTAGGACAGGATGATATCAAAATAAACACCCTTCAACATACCTCCACGCCACCAAAAATTACATCCTTTCGCCAATGAAAATTACAGCCTTTCATAGTTGAAACCAAAAGAATGAAATTAAAATCCATGTACATGCTACTTCTGAGTCATCTATTCCTGATGACATAGATATTCAAAAGTCACCAATTACAACTCACTTCTTACCTACTTTTGGCCAAATCAGGCTAATAACAAAGACATGTCTTGGAGTGCCATTTCACTCAGCATGAGTATAAAGTCTGAGTGCATTGGTAAAATTTTTGTTGCAAAGTCACAGTCCAATATCCATTCGATTCTTAATATGCAAATAACATTGAACAAGTGAATCTTGCCACTGGTACCAAAACACATTTCATTCTCAAGCATGTTACAATTTAAATTATGAAGTACCTCCTGGACAAGTGGTCATATCTGCAAAGGTTTTAACTCAGTAAAAGTATACATTTAAAGAAACTAAAAGGCCTGTGCAATTTTATTTTTGACTTTTTACCAATCTATTATTGATTGGGTGACCATGTTTTCTTGTGAAATTGAGCAAAAAAGGAAAGATGTGTTGATCGGAAAATGATGGAAGCAATGACATGGCAACATAAATGTTCAAGATCAAATCTCAAAAGCACTTTACAGTTCTCAACATTATAAGTTCGTTTTCATTGCAACTTTTGAGTTTTTGTCAAAGTCATTAAAAGTCATATTTTTGTTAGCCCCTCATACCGAAGTAAACATTTTAAAAACAATTCCCAGCAGCTTGAAAAATAGGACACAGAGCACCTGTTTCATATGAATCCAACTGGCTAGTTCTGATACGATGTTGTGAAGATATTGGCGAATTTTGGACGTTTTGTAGGATCCTACATAACCCCAGGTTGCAATGGTAGCAGCATGCCACACAAGCTTGGTGGAAGGTCCCTTGTTCAGGATGTTCACTTTCTCTCATGTGAGCACAAGGTTAATAAGGGTATACTGTGCGGGAACTTGAACCCAATCAAGCAGTGAAGGGAAAATGTGCAGAACAAGCAAGCCCAATGAAAGCCTTCTGAGGACATTCGCGAAACCTGAGGAAAAAAGATTTGGAAAAATTTCATTTCACAAAGTAATAGATGCAGCTCAGACAAGGTGTGGAAGGACATTATAGCCACAGAGCTGAGAGTCATGGGAACCTGGCTTAGACAAGGTGTTATGGTGGGTTAATTTAAATTACATGCTTTCAACCATGACCAGATTTTATTCTGGTTCACCACATGCAATCTCTGAGTGTATTCTTAATGCAGTATGGTTTCAAATAATTCCTGAAGCACACCATTACCAATAGAAGGTGAAATCTCACCAATCCAGGATACAATTATTATGGTCAAGGTGATTTTTTTTTCATTTACAATATTAAATCATCTCTAAACCCACCAGCGTCACAAAAATTTCGCTTTAAACCAATTCCCATGGTGAAATTAGCACTAAGAAAGAACTCCCATTTATTCCACTAATGCTTGAGATCAGGCAACAGAACCTCGTTAGGCTACACAGTTGAATAACACTAGAACCCGTTAGGCCATACAGTTGAATAACACTAGAACCTCGTCAGGCTAAAACAGTTGAATAACACTAGAACCTCGTTAGGCTATACAGTTGAATAACACTAGAACCTCGTTAGGCTACACAGTTGAATAACACTAGAACCTCGTCAGGCTATACAGTTGAATAAAACTAGAATCTCGTTAGAAAACATATCCTGCGAGATTCCGAGAGATATCGCCGTGTACTTTTTCAAAGATCGTCTGCTTTTAGCTAAATTTTTCTAAGCACACGACAGCTACTGAACTCTAGCCAGTTCTACAAGTTGGCTTGTCATGGCATGTCGTGCGGTCTAAGCCCAGATTGGCCGACCTTCATCTAAAGCTGAGATCAAGTTGAGATCAGTTCTATAGTGGTATGTGGGTAAAATCAAAATTTAGTTTTGCTGACCAAACATGAGTTTTATAACTCCTAAGCTCTGAGTTGCAGCTGGCAAATAATCACCTTTAATGTCATTTTTATGAAAAATTCTCAAGTAGAAAAGAAGCCAACGATGACAACAAATGAATGCGCCGAAACACTTCAATCTTTGCACTGGTCAATTTAACGTTTTCAAACTGACAAAAGAGGAGATTGGTAACAGCTCTTTCTCATTTGCCACACTTGGTGTGGTCCCCTGACTTTCTAATTAGATAAAGCATACTCATGTCAGTGACCACATGTATATGATGTAAGGTGTTGTGTGAAACAACAACAGGGCACTGTAGTGAACTCCAGGTATTTGTAATAGCAGGCATGAGGTAAGATTCACACGTAACCATGGACACATACATGTAACCATGGACACACACATGTAACCATGGACACACATATTGCATTGCTATCCTTCCTGAACTGCACCATTTATATCATTCTTGTCAATACAAACTGTTTAATATGGTATCAAAGAAAGAGAAAATGCCCAACGCTTGCTCTAATTCACGTGTTCTGTATAATGAATTTTTGCATTTGATCAGGAGTTTCCTTATACCCCAACAGTAAAAAAGATTTGAAAATCAAGCACAGATTTTAATCTAGCTGAAAACAAATGTTTTGACAACATGAAATAATTTCATACAGAACTAGTAAGATAATTCAATCACATAACAGACATTAAATATCGTAGAGTATCTTCAAATTAGAACACAATATAGCAGAACAGTAAAATTTCGTTTTATCAAACATTTCAGTATGGCTGTCATCAACAAACGTACAATGAAATTTTGAACATTTTTGGCAATACAGTGACCATTTGAAAAATGAAATAAAGGAAATACTGGCTATTATTTTTGTTCGAATTAGAGAAATCAAAAATTCAGGATGACATTTGGATTTTAGTATTAAATCAAACACAAATCGTTTTCATTTAAAACAAAACAAAGACAGATAGGAAAGATTGAATAATTTTTACCACAATTAACTCACATCACAAAGACAATCTAGGAGATGAACAGACTTGTATTGTCCCATCTTTAAAATCTTTAGGCATCTGCTCAAGTATCTGTCTTCTTTCATGACCACAACTTGACTGTGGCCAATTCTTATGTTCAATGTGGTTGAAACAAAGACCTTTCTGAGTCACTGCTTAAAACAAACTGATGTAAGAAACCCATGCCATGTTGGTATATAAAGAGGCAGAAACTAATTGGTCAACAGTGCTGACAATCATGTCAAACAGCTCTTGTTGATGGCCAAACCGCAGGAATCCAACATGCAACAGACGACCAATGGCAACACAGGTGAAGAGACATCTGGTGGTAATATGCGTGCTACACCATACTACTGATTTGCAAGAGTCAAGTCATCTGAAGTCAGTGTCACCATTCCACACAAAACAACTAATACAGACATATTTTTAAAAAATTGTCTGAGATTCAAATTTTATGCAAGTGTGTCTTTTTAAAAGCTTTGTTGCCAAATACATGTTTTTTACTTCAAAACATGAAATTAAAAATTCCTCAAAGAAACGTTTCATCAGTGACCCTGGCCAAGCTCTGCTGAGTACTTAAAATCCCTCTTCAATAAATAAATTTCTTTCACTTCGAACATAAAACACTTTTCAAAAAAAATTGTGATTGAAAGTTAGAACTAAAAAATAAATTTCTATTCCCTAAACTTGGGTTCAAAGTTCACTGCAGGTATAACTGTTCCTCTCATAGTATGCCACTGCACAAGGCTTTTACAGTCATTTATAAGAAGGATAGACAGTGTCTTGTTTATTTCTGGCAGGAGGGATGAGGTTTAACATAGGAAATGTGTCACAGATGACTTGATCAGAAGAGGACCAGTGAATCATTGAAATTGGACACCTGAAAGTGTACCACAGAAATGAATAACTAAAATGTACTCTAGCAATCCAAGTATTCATTGAATTATCAATCATATATGAAATCTACATATCAAACAATAATGTAGATAATAATGAAGACTTTTCATGAGTGTGTTAGACAGACAACAGTGACAATGGTGCCTTACCAAGACACAGAAAAATTTATACCTTCAAAAGAGTTTGGGACCATGATGTCAGAACAAAAACAATATGAGGACAACACAACACAACAAGATATTTCAGTTTAACGATGCCGGAAATTATGAGACACCGTTCTAATAGGAAAATGACATACATACTTAAACTCACCTACGTATACCTCGTCAGCCCGCAGGCAATGTCACCTTTCCTTCAAGAGGAAGGGAGGGCGTCCCCATCTCCCTGATTACATCTACATGAGGATACATGTTCATGCTTGTAAAGCTGAAGTTATTAATCGGGCAAGTCGTTTCTTCTATCATGGACTCAAAGGTGACGAGTCAAGTGGGGACACAGAACAAATGAGAAATGAAATTTTATTATTTTGATTCTTCATAAAATAAATGCCTCATAAGTTTCTTAAACCAAGCAATTCCTTCATTGTTTCAAGTTCACCACAGCTATCAACAGACAATACTGCGAGAAATTGTAGGAAATCACAAGAGTGCTAAGAACCTTTATAATAGAAAAAGGGTTAATTTTGGCAATTATCTTTGTCAGATATAGGTAGGATATTATCATACCATAAAAAATGCACTCAATCATAGTTTCCACTTTACCACACCCACATAAACAGCACACCTGAACAGATCAGTGCACATTACCTGGAATGTTAACTTTTCATAGAAAGTTACCACAGCCAAGGGATAGCAGCGTTCCTGACATATCCAAGAGTTTACACACAAAGCAAAAGTGGGTGCATAGCAACTCAGGATAACCTAATCAGTGGCCAAATGGTCTGGAATGATGTGTTCTTGATGTATGGCCTATGGCACTAATATAGACGTCTGGAGTTGTCAATTTGTTATGGAGGGCGTATATGTCTTCACCCATTAATACCCAACTCTTGCTTGTTTAGGAGTACTGCTCAATGAGAAAGCTTAACTTTAGGACTTTTGAGTTTAAAATAGCCTCTGCAACTCCTCTAACAACAGGTGGATTAATGTTGCACAACTCTGCAGCAGTGGGAACTGGGAAACCTTGACTGGAGAGTAATATCCAACTATGCCATCTGGTGTTTAAACCAGAAAGCAAACGGTTACTACGATGATGCTAGCTAGAAGTAAATACGGTCGCGAAGAAGGAGTTCCAAATCTAGTAGACCAGAATTTTCCTAACCATAATGGGAAAGTGACAGTAGAACTATGGTGGCCCTGTTGACAAAAGTGGCACCAGGACTCTCTCCTCTCACTGTCACTGTGTTATCACACGGATTAGTTATACGGTGAAAATTGATCACTACAATATTTTCTCAAGTTGGCTCAAACAGTCATATCAACTTCACTTAGAGAGAGGGAGGGAGGGAGGGAGGGAGNGAGAGATTTCTACCAGTAGGAATACCCAAAATATACTACAGTTACCTGTAAATCTTACCGATTTAGGACACAGTATGGCAGACAAATGATATTTTACTTTTTACATTTTTTCATAAAATGTAGGAACAATCAAATATCAAATGTTTTATAATATTTAAGTTCTATACCATATGTACCATCAGTCAGTGTTTTCAGAAGTTGTGGATAACAGATGGATGTCATGCGCCCGCATTTTGAAAACCAGTTTTCTCCACTGAATAACGGGCATCACACTGATTCTCAAAATACCTGCAGGTCAAATCCGACTATTGCTAAATAGTGGGCCTTCAAAAACTGAAAATTTTCAAAACAAATTTTCAAACATCCAGGAGAAATAACTCGGACCTAATGGCGCATTCTGTCTTTTATATATTTACATGTACTTTAACACAAGACTATGGCATGGACAGTCTTCATTGTCAAACAGGTCTGAGTCTTGTGAATCACAGCCAAGGAATTCCTGCCATACAGTCACAGCACATATGTAAGTGTGTCAAGCAGAGAAGGAATGTCAACAATCATGAACTATACCCATGTAATGGTCTGATGATATGGTATGAAAGAGTACTCTCAGCTGCCCTGGCCCTAGCATAGAGTATTTGCCAAAAAAACAAAAGCTTGGTAAAATGTTTATGAACAAGGCATAGCAAAGTGCTTCAGAGGTCTAAAAGAGTGGGTGAAATGTCCACACGGAAATGAACTGGATGTACAAGACTAGATAACTTCATAATAACGAGATATCAATGACAATTTGTTCCTTTACTAACATATACAGAACTCGTCTCAATCTCATGTCAATATTTAAATATTTGAACCACACCCAACTTGGGAGCCGATACACCACGATCACCAGTGCTCAACATGTGGCCACCAGGATCGCTACTCACATACCCAGTGCAATCTGGTCAGCAAAATGGAAAAGCCAACAATTCTTTGATGAATGAAAGAATGTTCCGGAAGAAATCTTATGATTGCGAATTATTTGTTGAATTAGAAGGATTTAAAGACTTGGTCAGTCTCCAGTGCAAAGGTGCCTATCTATGCTTTAAAGATACTTATAGCAGCATGACTTTAAATGGTTTAGAGAGAGCGAAGCATAATTTGGCGAAAAGCTTCCAGCATACAGGAGGCCTATGACAGCAGCTCCACTGTTCCAGTTCAAACAGCAAGTACTATCTACAAGAATACCAGAGTAAAAGAAACAGACTACAGATTTCTCAAACTGTTGGTTACCAGTACAATGTTTCATGAAAGTGTCCCCCAAATATCCAATGTTTCAATAGCAACCAATCAGTTGGTATTGAGAGGCTGACTACAAGAGTAAAACAATCCTACCATCAAACTATGTACTATCATTCACAGGATTGACAGATTTCAGAACACAGGAGGGTACCACACATTCATTCAGCTATCATATTTCAGTGACCAGAAAGATAACCAAGTCAAAGGTCCACCCTCAGCAACCCCATTGAACCATACACTCACACTCTTACCTGTTTAAATATTTCTTCAAATTGCCTCAGTTCAAGGCTCTGGTGAAGTTTCTGTTCATATTTTGCCCAGATTTCACTGAATCCCCGCTCTGTTTCACCCAGCTGTTCCAGTAGCCTAGAATGACAGATTCAGAGATAAAGACCAGTCCACTGTGAGGGGGAGACAGTAGTGGAACAGGAGGCTTGACCGCAAGATAGGAAGATTAGGGTCTTACTTATGTGTAAATAAACAACTGTCCCAGTGAATAACCAACAGTGGGAGAACACTTTATAAAACAGGAGCTCATGAGAACATTGCTAATTTCACAGTTCAGCAAATAGCAAATTATGGCCTTATAAATTCCAGTAGGAGTATTTTCATTACATCCCTGTGTAATACCACATGAGTGCCAAAATGATGACACTTTCACTGGATAAAATGCGAGTGAAAACTCTATGGTAAAATCTCACCACTTTCAGACAAGAACAATAACCAATATTGCCCAGTTCTCATGTTTCAATGTCTCCTTACATTGTTGTGAGTGACCAGAGGTTTCCAAAATTTTGTGTGATGGTAGACTCTATCATACCATTACTTTGGTGCTAAATATTTTATAGGAAGAAAAAAATGAGAAAATAAAAATTCAGTTGTTAGCCATAGTATGTCACCAGAATGACAAGCTGTCCGCGAAGGAGTCATTTTAGCCTCCAGTTAGTTGGTTTCCTCACCTCCTAAATTGCCTTTTTAAGCTAAAGCTGTTGTCAATACACATTCACTCATTAAAAGCCTCATAGCACTGCCCCTGAAGTAAGGGATACAATAGTGCTAGGGAACAGGTCAGTAGATTTGGGATAACTCAAACCACCAGTAAATGGAACACCTGTTATCGTTCTCATTGCGGGTGTTTTTCTACTAGTGAAAGGGCTAGTGAAAACTGCGAGCACTTTACCACCCAGTTTGTTACAAACAGTTATGTACCTAAATTACATAATAGCTAGTATTATGTCAGCATTTTTGCCACTGTTTTAACTTGTTATATCCTGCATGCTGGTGTAAAATGAATATTTTGCTCACTCATCTATGAAATTCACAGTATATAAATTATCTACATGTGCACACCAATTCACTAACACAACAGCAAAAAATTCCAAGATTTTGTGGCCTTTCCATACCATGCAATAATTATTCCTGCACGGTTTATAAATCAAAACTACTACCATAATGCATCACTTGAGAGGTATTAGAGCAGCCATATTGCATGGATATCACATCTCGTGATAGCTCTGCCAATCATCTTCTAAAGTGATGGCAAAAGCGATTCTTGTGCAAAACATCATCATTTTTAGGATGAAACTGACTGAGAAACTAACTGATGCAGTAAATTGATCACGTTTGTGTTGATCATCAGGATTCATCAACAAATGATCAAAATTTTAAAATCAAACATGGATGATGCTGACACTAAAAAAGTTCATAAGATCTGTAGATACATTAACTACTAAAGTTCAGTGAACTTGAACCATGAATTTCAACCTTATAGTTCAACCTAGAGAGCTGGAAACAAAACTGAGTACACTTGGAATATTTAATTCAAACTTCATATGGAGGTAACAGTGGAGCAATAGCCATTTTAGGACGCCCCACTCACACCTTGTCCAGTCTCACTTGTATGACTTCATCCCCAGTTTGTAAAGCTCAGGTGTTCTTAGCCAAAACTGAATGAAGACAAAATGAACAACTTCAATGAAATATGAACTGCCTTGAACAGCCAGTCACACACAGATAAGTCATCAAAACAGTATCAGACAACATACCTAGTTACAGCTAATGATCTAACAATCTGTGCCACACTGACAATAAAACATCAACATTTGAATCTAGGATCAATATGTTTATTACTCCCAGATTTGAACCTACCATTTCTTATCACCATACAATAACCGTTTAATGAACCTCCATGTTCATATTTACCTGCTGGTTTGACCTATTTAATAACTGACCTAGTTAAGGACAATAACATCCACAACCACCACTGCAGGAGTGGCCACTCAACACTGGACTCCAGACAAACCCCAAATAGGATCCACTAACTTTCCAATTTGTTCCAGTTTGTAGCTAACATGACACTGAGTGCCAGTTAATATAATGATGTCAAAATTACAGCAAAAAAGAACAACGTCCTTGATGTTAAAACAGAACAGAAAACATATCTTCCCCTGAAGTATTTTGGAGAAGTTTACAGGCAAATTATTCAAAAAGTCAAAAATTTATATGAATCAACAATAACTGCCAACATTCCCATAATTCCAGATTCTGTAAATTTAATTACTTTCAAAGCCTGAAGTCATGTCCACATTTTTAATGCTAGTTAACTGTAAAGGGAGATCAAAGTCAATTAACTATTGACTATACCAGATCCTCACTGGACAACAAGAGAAGCAATGGAATTAGAATGCTACATGACTTTCTAAGTGAGGGAAATACCTCTTAAATTCTCATCTTCCCTGTGATGATCTCCAGATTATTTGTAGAATTAATGAAATGTAAATAGCCAGTTGAGACTTACTACCCTGGTCACACGAAATGGACTCACCTAACTAAACAGATCAAGAAGCGCAGCAGTGTCCTGACATTCTTGGCATACCAAATAGGGGGCAGCACTTGTTTTAGTCCATGCATTGCATTTGAAGTTTTGAGGCAAAAACATGCAGTTAAAGTTCTCCATAAAGCCCTGCTAATAAGTGCAGCCAAAATGGCATTGACAGTGAAGGGGTTCTCCTATGGATCTATGGCATGATATATTACATAACAACATCCTCTAATTGGAAAAGAAAATGTTAGGATACAATGAACAATTTAAGTTTGGGAGAACATAAACCAGAAAGGGCTAACATAGAATCCAAAGCTGTGTTCAGACCAACTAAACCTGGTTGTAACTCTTTCTGTAGTTGTAACTGTTAATGTAATTGTTACTGTTCACGTCAACAGTTATAACTGATGGAACTGTAGTTAGTGGTTTTTGTCACTAGTTGTATTATCGCTTTCTTATTCACTTCAGTTAGTGCCTCAGTGCACCACTGTTTCTATCGAGATTTGATTGACAGCAGCACCACCTACTGAGATAAATTTTACAACTTTACAACTGACACATAGTTACAACAGCTGTAACATCTCCCTAAACCACGTTTCAAGAGAGTTATAACTGTATTACAGTTACAACATTTAAACTGTAAGTCAGATAAGTTATGAACCATTTTGGTAAGAACAGGGTAAAGTTACCACAGTACGGCCACACATTTATGATAATTAAGGAAGGATGTAAGGTTATCAGCTGCATGCTTATTTTCCTCACCAAATAGTGTATCTGCAAAACTGTAGAATTTAACTCATCAAAAGTATGTATTTTCCCGCGAAAGTAGAAATTCAGTAGATTTTGATATTTGACTTTATATCAATCTGCCTGCCATTATTAGGTCATGTGACCATGTCTTCTTGGGTAAAATTTAAGAAAATAGAAAGGTACATTCATAGCAAAACAATAGAAATCAATAACATGAGCAAATATTGTAGGATAATGTTCAAGATAGAATCTTAAAAAAAGGTGTTACACTTTTTTAAATTATTGTTATAATTTTGTTTTACGCAGCTTCAAAATTTCCAATAAAAACTATTTGAGCCCTATTTTTGATAGCTTCTCATACAAAAGTGGAACATTTAAAAACAATTCCTACCACCTTTGCCGAGAACAGTGTAGAAAGCATAGTACCTGAGAGTTTTATATCAATATAACCAGACATTTCTGAGATGTGATGGTCCCAAGCTGGCCTCAATTGGACTTTTTCCTACGGTCCTACATAACCTTAAACAACTAAGACAGTTTGTAAAGATGACACTGTAGGGGACTACAGCTTTGCATCAATATAAACTCACTTAAATGAATACAGGAATGATTCAAAATAAATTCAAACCAGAAGTCAGAGGAAAAATCAATAACATACCTGTCTATGGCAGTGATGTGGGTATCGGCGCTTATGCATGGTGCTGGATCCAGCCTCCTCTGGGGGCCCATGCAGGTTTTCAATGTGACCCCGTGTTCACGGCAGCTCTTCAAGTCTTCCATGATGACAACTTTCTCGGAGGCGTGATCTTGTATCTGAAACTCCGTTGACTCAACATCGTTGGGCATTTCTATCTCGTTGTGCTTCTGCAGAAGTTCAACACGTGACGTTGATAAGGAGCAGACGTTGGCTGCAAACTTTTCAACAGCCTGTAATAATAAATAATAATAGTTATACTCATATAGTCATTTATAAGGTACCAGATTTTGAGACTCAACCTGTCATTCAGAGGAGAAAACTGATTTTCAAAATACAGGACCCCTGTAGGTGATAATTATTGAAGTACCAGTAACAAAATAAGCGAAGAATTATTTGTACCAATGAAACGCGATCTTCATTCATTAAGTTAGGGCAACCCCATTTGCTTACCAGTGTCATCCTAAATGCTCTCAACTTGAACATTGATTATCTAGGCACTAATTTACTAATTACTCAGTAAGTGAATGAGAAAAAATATTAGCCTTCCTAGTATGAAGATTTGTCATCTACAGTTTACACCAAACGAAGCATGATCTCAGTGGGGTGCATGGTATATGCAAAACTAAAATCCTTGTAACTTTGATAAAATATCACTTGGTTGTTAATGGCTCTGGTTTAAGGCTAAATCAATATAAGGAAACAAATAACAAGGGCTTTGCTTTTAGTGCACGATTTCATAATTACAACACTATATATAGTCCAGATGTTTTGTTTCTTAACTCAAAACAGTCAGTGGGAAACCACAAAAGGTGAACACTGAAGAACCTTAAAACACTGAAATGACAGACACAAAATGAAATGGGGACTGCAAAACAAAAATGTCTGGACGTCTGTATACATAGTTTTCTATATAGGACATATTTCATTCACTAATGCACGTGTTATTTGTTTTCTTGACTCCATTGTTGTGGCGTTTTCAGAACCAGCTTTTCTAGTAATAATCAACATATCTGTTGCATGATCTCGGCATCTAGTCAATGGCAGTAAAGAGTGATATCTGGCGACTGGGTGTAAAAACTATAGGTCACCATTTGTAACATAATAAAAAACAATAATCCAGAGTATGCCATAACCTGATTTCGCCATCTATTGACTGGTTTTCACACCACCTGTCTATTGAACTCTGGAAAACAGTTCAGCCTGATGAGTTAACAGCATCTGTCATGTGATAAGCAGGGTTTATAGCCCACAGACACAAAGGACCTAGTTACTGTGAATCAAGCTTATCTATCAGGCCAATCTCCGTACAATAAAAATAGCATGATAAAAAGTCACTTGAAACATGTGTCCTCAGGCAAATTATGTTGACCACCTTATCAGAACGTTGTACATAGATGAAGGGCCCAGATACGTTTGATACAGTTTCCGTTCAAAGAGTAGAAGAAGTAAGTTACTCAGTCGGCACCTGGTCAACATAAATAAACATAATGAACCGTAAAAATAACAGAATGAATGTTCCCCTCCAATCACTTACTTTTACGTCCACAGCTAAAAAATTAATTTGTAACTAGACAAACTGATAAAGTTTCATTGTGATAACGAAACCTTTTTGCAAACCAAACCAAGAAAAGTGGACACCAGAAGAATAGATATGATCTCACTTACTACCAGCCCATCTACAAGAAAAGTGATGATGGCATTGCCAACGATACAATAAAATGCGTGATTTCAACTGAAAACTAATTTGTTGATGACGCAATGAATGCGTGGGTGCTTAGTCTGAGCCACGTGCGCTCTAGAGACACTTAGTTCATGTTGGACAACATATAATTACGGAGAGTTCAGAAAATCCCGGATTTCAAATTTCACTCTCGTGAAACTCCGCGGTTATAAGGGAAGGGTAAATAAAAAATATTACAAGAACGCTCAAACGATCAATAAAGGAGTCCATCTACAGACACTTACCAGGTTCCCTGTTACATAAAATAACTCGGAAATTAACAGTACAGAATTTCCTGGTGGATTTATATTAATTCATTTTGCTGATGACAAGATGTCATTAAACAGATGATTGACAGTGTCCATCATTCTTTCATCAGCTGGTGTATAGAATGCTCTTCCAGTCAATGCTCCTAAGCGACTAATTGTACCAAGGCGAACTGTTTTTCTAAATCAGCATAAATGAATACCAATTGCAATTGCCACAAAACAAAGACTTGCATTTTTATGTATATGTCTAGTACACTGAAATGCTTTTATTGCAGTGTATATACTCCACCCTTCCGTGTTCATCTAATGCACCTTTCTGCTAACAACTGGTTAATTCCATATTATGTGTCATTGTATTGTATTGAATTGTATTGCATTATATTGTATTGTGGATTATTAGGTCTGCTTGAAATATAAAAGTATTTGAGTAGATGAGACACATGCAAATTTATAGTTCTCAGTTACAATAAAACAACATGTCGCTAAACATAACATAAATGAAAAATTTGTGGAGAAAATGTCCAAGTGAGATCACGAGAACAAGCTGAAACATTATATTTACTAAATGCTCAACTTGGCCATTAACTGCAAACCCACTGAAAAATTCTCACCAATTTCAGACTATCTCTTTTGATTTCTGATATTGTTGATAACCAAATTTCTCAAAATATTGTCCAATGGGAACTGAAGTGTAGAATTTAAAAATGACAAAAGTATTTCAGATAGGTGCTACTCAATATGGAAAAAAGGAAAATAAAAGTTTACTTGTCTGCCATATTGTGCTCTCAGTCCAGTGATATTCTACCATTAACTCAGTACTCAATACTTACAGTGCTCTCAGTCCAGTGATATTCTACCATTAACTCAGTACTCAATACTTACAGCTCGGTGTTGTATCCACTCTCGATGGTCAAATACAATGGATCCATTAAAGTCTGACGTCAGTTGATCAGCAGCAATTCTCTCATGAAGCTCACTAAGGGAATTTAGAAGCACCACCTAGAGAGCGAAATTCAAACAACTTCGTAATTGTAATTAAACCAAATACTGAATAGAAATGTAATTTATTTGACTAGGAAACTGTTGACCCTAACTTGGCCTTGTTATTATTGCAAGTGATTTAGTAGAAATACAAAACTGTTTCAGATGACATCTAAGGGTGTAGTGCAGGAAGGACCCACGGGAACCCACCACCTCACTTCCTTGCACTGCCAAGGAACAGCTCCTCTGTAAACTATTTGCTATTGATACTCTAAACTTGAGACAATTCAACGTTATGTGTGTTGCTACAGTACTACGTGTTAGTATTTAAGTCTACAGTTCTTCTTTCTACTCTTTTATACTGCCAAGACTCGAGTGTGCGTAGTATTGAGTATGACAAAATTAGGCTTAAAAACAACATTGCTGCATACAGGATGACCTAAGTCTCTAATAGACTTGATATAGGTTGGTGCTTCAACCAGTGCTTCATGTTGAAAGTATACACGAACAATTTGAACTCATCTAATTTTTGACAACCATCTTGCATACCTCATTGTGTATTGCCTTGTAGATACAACGTAAGCTGGCATATTGAAAATGAAACACTACATAACTCTACACAAGCCAGGTGTGAAAATCCGTTATGTTCAACACAGTGTACCTTCCATGTTATTTTTCTAGGACTGCATCAATGGTGACAGTATAGGACATCTAAAGATGCTATTTTATTTTTTATGATAAACATTAAGCCTAAACCCAAATTTCCCTTTGAGCTAACAAAATTGCAATCAACATGTGTCAGGTGACATAACTGGGTTAACTGCAATCTATGACATGACTCATATCCATCATACCACACCTACGGATTGATTGGGGATTACCAATAATTATATTTATGTCATACAATCAATGACAGTAGTGTTACTGAAGATTGCCAGTAAAGAAAAAGAAGAAAAGAATGAGTCATGTCATCAATGATACAACTCTGAGGTCAATATAACTAAGTGCTCGCCACAGTAGAAAATGTAAAATTGGCTGGAATTACAAAAATATATGTGATAGGCGTTTAAAAGTTATTGGGGAGTTTGTGTGTTAAAAGTTGAAATAAATGCATGGAACTGGTGCCAAAAGTCCAAAATGTCCTAATTTCTTGTAGGCATGACTAATCTCCCAATACTTCAAACTTGTTCAACCTTTTCAAACTTGATGAAAGTAAGCCAGACTTGTCACAGCAACATTCAATCTCTACAAAGTGACAAGTCACAAACAGGACTGCAGAGAACATTAACCACTACATGTACATACAGTAAATCCCATTTTACAAAAAAATTATTGCCGTAGTTGTCATTTTTCGTGTTTTATAGCCTGGCAACCTTTCAACGAATAACAAAACATTAAATAAAAAGCGTGCTACTTCAAACAGTTGTACATGCAGTACTCATCGCAGTTGGCAAATACAATTCAGCTTGGTCAGTGCTCACCACACATAGCGTGATAAACTATAAAAAAACTATATTAACCCACAAGCATAAGATGACAACGGAACAAAATAATGGCAGACGTGAAATTGGCATTTGTTCAACAAATCAAGAAAGTCGACACATTAACGACAGTCAGCAGGCTACATACAAACAAAATGGCTGGAAAATTAAAGAAGTGAACAGTGTTTTACATCTTCTACAGCAAACAGTGCTGTAACTGAGCACTGTGAACATAGGAAGTTTAATTACCTGAAACTTGTACTCATCCTTGACAATTTTAATGCCCATGTCTGATGCTAGGTTGGAGAAAAATCCATTTGGTCTGAGAACAAGCACTTCGCTGATGTCTGACGGAAAGAAAGCCTGGAAAAGAGCCGGAAAATGAAAGTTTGAGGATCAACTACTGTGAAGAAATGTTATACATGTCAAAAGACAATTTATTCACATTGCATACAATAAACCAGGATAACAGCACTCCAGTATAGCTGTGCCTTGACATGAGCATGTACACACCCAGTCAAAGATGACGTACAGTAGAGTCAGAAATTATGACTTGTTAACTTAAGATAAACCAGAAATAAATTTGCTGACCTCTTTTCCCACAGCACAATAAACCACATCAGGAGTCACAGGTGTAGGGTGCAGCAAAAATACCTTAATTTTAGACAGTGATTGCTTGCTCAACCACAAATACACAAACACGTTCAACTTTTTAAAATTAGTAACACAACAATACAAATCTAGGTAGAGTTGAAATTTATGAATTGGTTTTCAGATAAGCAAAAAATACGTGTTCCAAACAAGAAAAAGGGAATAAAAAAGTTCATAATACTTTATCAGATTTTTTACACTAGACATTTAAAATTCAAGTTCACCCACCGCTACTTTCAACAGTAGTGCCTTCAACGATGCCCATTTGTTGTTCCGTCTATCAATTAACAGTACAAAGCCTAATTTGGCATCCTCAGAGCTGGAATGACGACATGTTTATTAATAATGGACAATAAACAGCAATAGTGCAATGCCAGTCAGTACATAGACTTCAATTTCATAAATTGATTCCAAACAAATTTCCATGTCAATTACTTTATGAAAAACATGTTGCACAACCTTAGTCTTGTCATAATACGACAGGCTAAAATAATTGTAGAGTGTACCTACAATAATGAAATAGCGCATACATCTCAAAACTATTCAATGCTTGCATAAAACTACACAACTGATATTGATTTAGCATCATCGTAAACCCTCACTAGTCTGGACAAAAATTATAAATTATTGATCAAACATAGTCCTTTCTCGTGTTTCAAGGGATCCTCAGACATTTTCCAACACCCATGTTTTTTTAAAATATTGTAAAATTATAGCAGCTATGTACATAACTAGAAATTGGTAATTTACATTAAGAAGATGCTCCTTTAGTTTCATGAAAAAATAAAATGGAATACCACTAGTCTCCCACGGGTTCTAGATTTTACAGCAAATTACTTCCGCATTCCTATGCCATGTATGGACTGCTAGTGAAAAAAGAACATTATAAGAGTTTACTAAAATGTTTTAGCAGGTAACTGTACTAAAAACAAAAAGTTCATCTCTTTAAGGGTGGCATTTTGAAGTTTATAAGCAGAATTATTTTGACATAGGAAACACATGTGTAGACTTAACTCAAACAAAGGTCATGATGTCAATTTACAATTGGGAAGATGGGAAAATGAAAGTACAATGAATGTCAAGGCATTTTCAACCAATTACACAGAACTACACGCTAATCTACATATGTGTCTGTAGGGAAAATTGCCTCAGAAATGTGCCAAATGGAAACAGAGTTTCTGAACATACACGTATGATTGGTCACAGGAGTAACTAACTAATTTCTAGACTTCCAATTGCAATGTACCAGGATTGGAGATCTCTCAAATTCATCAATTGACAATGTCTGACAGATTAGATATATATATATGTATATGTTTATGTATATATATATAAAGTAGGGGAAATAATAAAATAATACCACAGAATAAAAGGGTTTTTGGTAGACTTTTCAATTAAAGTTAATTCCATGTGTGGCCACTTCCATAGGTGAAAACACTTGAAGTGTCAATAAAGTTGTCTTTCATCATGAAATTCACATCAAACTTTCAGGTACTATGCCTTACACTCTGCTCTCCAAATCACAGTTTGGAATTGGTTTTAAACTGTTCCACTTATGTGTGCGGGGCTATCGAAAATAGGACTTGAGACGATTTTCATGAAATGAAAATGAAATATTTTAGAAAGCTGTAACAGCACTCTGAACATTTATATCAAATAAAAAGTGAACATGTTATTGATACCATTATTTTGCTATCAATGTATCTTTTGCTTGTTGCTAAATTTTACTAAAAAAGACACGGTCACGTAACCCAATTAATAAGAGATTGGAAAAATTGAAGCCAAAAACTAAATTTTGCCTTTCTTCTAGTTTCAGAAAATATGTACTTTTTTGAGTTAAAGTCCATAATTTTGTAAATATTTGGTTAAATATGAAGACCTGCCAATAATACACAATCTCATGAAATACGTAGGTCTCAAATTGTTCCTTTAGTTACCATAGTCAAGTTGGAGGTGATTTCAGGGACAGAAATGACTGCGTTTGACATTGCTTGATACGAAGCTTAACACTTGGTGTGTAACAGCTTGTCATTTTATGACAAGCATTGTCTCAAGGAATAGCAAGTGTCACTTCTTTTCAAACCCAGAAATCACTAGTCTCATTTCAGTAAGGAACACAGCAGCAAGTGGTGGAAACCAAAGGCCCGTCTCTTGGATGGAGTGCAGGGTTATATTCACTTGAAGTGAGTTTGTTGGCAGCACAGCCACACGGACTTAGCTGGACGAAGCAAGGTGGGTCTGAACAGCGGCACTATATTAGCAAATGTTCACACTACGATGACTTGAGAACTGTGTAGCAACTGGCATTCTCCCACGAGACCTGGACGTTTTAATAAGCTAAGCTGTCTGGAAACTAGCTTGTGCATGTGTGGGGGGGGGATTCAGCACATAAACATGGATTTACACTAACTGTGTTTCGCTCATCAAAGACAGATAAAATTCCCATAAATAATAAAAACCTAAAGGTTTTCGTATCTGGCAATTCCAATGAATAACCCTCAAGAATATATGCTCTGTTAAAACAACTGAACAACAGTCGACAAACAAAGCTGTTGGATCAAACAATGTATTGTTTGCACACAAATGTTCATTAGATTTGAGAGCTAACACAATGTCCGAGGCCCACAAGCTACTTAATTTAACTCTAATACAGACACACATCACAAGACTACAATTTAGGGATGGTTTCACTCACCTATTTGTTCCACTGAGGGTTCAAACATAACAAGGAAATAACATGTTTTAACAAACAAAGATAAGAAGATAACTAAACATAAAAGTTTTCCCAAACAGTCTACTCTGACATAAACCAACAGCATTTTTATTTTTATTGCCTGATATTCAATTTCCTTTCCTTAATTTTGTCTAGTTGCCTAAGATTATTATAGGATTTTGTTTTCAAACAAAATTTGATAGCAAATCAATTTACATATAGCTTAATCATAACACAATGGCCTATAATCTAACAATATCTTCACTATTAATGCTAAAACAAAATCAAAATTATCACTTTAAAAATAACGGTATTAATATTTAAGGCGTGTCTAAACAACTCGACTTACATACCATGGGACACTAACGAGATAGGTCACTACATCCCTGTATTGCTGTTCTGTTATGTCCCCAAGTTTGGGGTTGTCTGGAAATGTTATAACTGGACAGCCGTTCAGTGACCTGCCGCCTGAAAGAGAACAAAAGGACAAAGTGATCAATATATGGTATATGTCCGTGTTAACGCCAGCCTGACTTGGCTAAATGCTCAAACACAAAATTATTCAGTTTCATTTATAAATGCCAATATTTGGTTATACGCTCCCTTCCAATTACAATCTTTAGTTCCTATATGTGCAGATGTTCTTGTGAGTGTATCAGCTATCAAGTGCATGTAATTTGCTTGAATACCCGAAAACAAACAATACTTCACCACCGTTTTATTGGACCCAAACACATGAAGTGTTTGATACAAATTCAGCCAATTCATATTTACTGTTCATTTAAAACGCACCCTCAAATAATAAAAAAATAATGTTTTATGCAGTGCCAACAAAGACACTATTACTTTCAATTGCTTTGTGTTTTGAGTGAAATAGTTTGCTTCATTTGTTAAATTCGGAAAGTCAGCCTTCCTATTTGATGACTCAAAACTCTCACGTACCTTGTCCTCAACACCAGACTGTAAGTACGGTAAAGATTCTCCAATTTGGGGCAGCGAAAAATTAATTATTTTGCTCAAGGTCAGAGCATGTCCAAATTCAACAAATAGGCAATATTGGTCGTTCAAATTTCAAGAAGTCAGCGGAAAGACGGCAAAAGAACATTTGGTACAAAATTCTGGAATCAAATTTGTAGCATGTTTCATGCGGTTATATTTTGTATATCTTCTGCACAGTCTTAAACATGGCCAACTTTGTGTGAATTGGGAGTGATTTGGTGATTGGTTTACAGCGATTACAAACCTAAACAATCTGTGAATCTTATACAGCACCCTTTGGAGCAAGCAAGTCTAACAGGCGCATTGATCGATTTGTGATTGTCTTAACCACTCGTGGGGAATCATTAAAGACATAAGATGATGTCACAAAACAACGATCTTTTTACTGATACTTAAAAACGACCAACTTACCCAACTGTAGCTGTGCAAAAAATTTTATATCTCATGTAACACGTCCTAACAAAATTCCCGGTCCAGCATATTCAGAAAATGGCTGTTTGCACGACAAGGTTCCAGCATTAAGTAACGGCCTGTGCTTAATGTGCATTTCGTTTTTGATTGCAAAGGACAACAAGTGTGAAAATCGCGATTAAAATATTCCCACTAATAACCTAGTGATGGTCATGGCTTGTCTTTAAGCAATATAGTTTTGAGTCGGTCAGGTAAACAAGCAATCATTCACCTCGATGCTAACACACTACGGGATGCATGGACACGTTACGTCGGCGGTTATATGCAGTGACTTTACAGACTTTCAAGTACATTTTCAGATTTTGTAGATTGAAAACAACACGTTGGAAATTTGAGAACAACAAATATGGTGAACACCAAAATTACCCTTGTCCCAAATTCCAGAATCAAAAATTTCAATTGTGCAGGAATTTCTGAGTCCGAAATCCTACAGCCTGGCTCAAATTGGAGAATCTTTACCGTAGCCATCAATAATACTTTACACTGTTTAATCGTGTGAAGACAGTGCAAAGCATTAACAAACACTTGGGTAGGTGCTTAAATCGATCTGACATCTGAAGCGAACCTCAGTTGATGTCATTGAGTTAGTAATCTATGAATGAAGTCACAGACTTGGAATCTTAGATATATACTGCTGAGTGTAATGGTTAATATTTCATCCTAGGGTCTTTGTGATTGTGTGGCTCCACCTGTTGGAACAGTTTCAGTGAATCATCAGGAACACATCAGAATGAGTCTATAGTTGTAGTGCGTTTGCAAGGCACTTCTGCCATACTTGTTATACGCTTGTAAGACTTCGCTACAGTAACTGTGTATGTGGGTAACCATTGACTTTTTGAGTTTTTAAAATTTAAGTGACCTCATCATTAACCTAGGGAAATGTTGTTTTTGACTATTCGTCTTCGAAAGTACCATAATCCTATTCCACATCAACTCGAGGTTTGAGGTTTGGATTATTGATAAAAAAGAGTTAATTGAATCAATAATATACTGCACTCTACCAGACAATGCAAACTTGGTTACTATACTTCTCCAATATTTACAATTTTATTCACAAAAATGAACCTCTTCTGCCATGCAATTATATAAAAAAGACTATTATTCCCATCCAATATAAATAAATAATAGCTGATCAGTGAAAACTCATGTTAGACCCAGGTTAAACACATAATAGTTTCCAGCAGTAATGAGTTACTGGTAACATTGGGGAAATTATGGTTGAACAAATTTTCAAGCAGTGACTGCAGCACTAAATGTATGGATTCTAGGACACTTTGCGGAATTATCGTACACAGACAATCCCAGGAGGATCTTTATTGAACATGACTCACTCAAGACGATTTTACCTAAGCTCAGTAACTGATAGTTAGAATCGCATTACTAGAATTAGAAAGCTTCCACAGATTAAAAGCAAACACATACTTTAAATATGTTATCCTCGCATTTTTATCAAGTAAAGCAGAAATTATAGAATTCTACAATAAGACGCTCTACCAAGTAACAGGGTCCAGAGACTGCTCCTATTTTCAAATCAATACCTCAGTGTTTATAGATATTTGCACAAACACACTGAAACAAAATGTTTTCCGCTGCCATTACGACTAAAAAATAAAATACCGTAAAGGAATAAAATTTTGCACAGCCAAAGAGATTATGACAGGACATTATTTTGTCCAAAGTGGAACCTTTATCAAATTTTATAAATAGGCAACAAAAGTCATTTCAAATTCAAGGATTATTTACAATCAACAACAAACGATCATTCGCGTAAATGACACACACCACACGGACAAATGAAAACACTGCATTGGCAACTACTTTATACTAGCCAAGTTTATTTTTAGACTCTGTTTATTCACAGTGCAGTGTCCGACGTGAGAAATATCACGGAATGTCAAAATTACCCATGCCCCAATATTCAGAATCAAGAAATTTTGGGCTTGAATTTTGGTGTCCCAAATTTTAGAGGTAGTACCAAGCTAAAGAATTTTCACCAAAGACATTCATAAGTGAGCTGTCCAAAATTTAAGAGTGGACATTTAGTAGTGCACAGGCATTAACCCAATGAAGATACAAAAGATCATAAATCAAAATAGATAAATTAATTTTTTCTCAAAAATTAAATTGAGCAGTTAAAAAATTACAACAAACATTATCCAATTTGGCAGTGACACATTAATTATTTTGTTCAGGGCTGGAGCTTGGTCCAGATTCTAGAAACAGGCTCTACTGTCACTCTCAAACTCAAGAATTGCTGAAAAAACTTCATAATTACCCACTCGGTAGATTGAAAACACATTGTTCCAAATTTGAGAAATATAGTGAATGCCAAAATCGCTCTTGTCCCAAATTCCAGAATGAAGACAATTTTTGCATCAGTTTCCATGACCCAAATTCTAGAGAATGCCCCAAATTGGAGGATTTTTGCCAAAAATAGCGACGTTAATTTCCAGTGTTACGTCTGCAGATGATGTCATTTTCACTCACCGGAGAGAAAAGCGAATCTGTTCTGTAATGCTTCTGCGACATCTAGAACTGTGAGTTCACATGATGAGTCACCCATTACATAGTCTGAAACAACAACAACAGTTGGTCAACATATTAGTTTAGCCAAACTTTATTGCCGTACTTCAATACCCACATATCCAAGGCAACTAGGCATCCGCGCAATTTGGGGGTGCTATGCGCGCACACAAAATACTTCTCTCAAGCATGCTATTCCCCTCTTACGGATACAAACTGCACCCCCCCCCCNCCCCTCCCCGGACCAGTTTTCACACTTCCCAAACATATTTCTTTGTTCACAGGTGGACCAACTTTGCTACTGCACGTGAAAGCTCTTCTATACCCTCGCACCCCTTTCCTTTCCCTCAAGCCATTTCGCACAGCCTGATATAACTTAATTTCTTCCCACAAAACAACTACGTAAAGGCTCTCCTTTTCCAACAAGTTTTTATTATTAATTTTAAACAGATCATTTCATAACTATTGACATTAAGCTACAAAAATTAGAACAAAAACAAATCAAAGTTCATAAGTACTGACAATGTTAGTAAAGGATACATTGAAAATGCTGTTGAAATGACTTGGCACAATATACTTTTGTTATCGTTTGTTGTTATCCCGTGATGAGGGCTATTGATACCTATTGACAATTTTTGTATTTGAAAATTGAATGGCACTTACAGTCAGGAAAGGGTACTTTTATTTGACTTAATGATATTCAAATAATCCACTAAAAAATAAAACAACAAAAATAGTCCAGCAGCTCCAGTCTACCAGCTCACGAATGGGGGAAGACAGCACCCCGAGCAGGGAACAATGTGCGGAAGCAGAGCTGGTCCGTCAGCGAGCAAAGCAATATGAGAGTGAGAAAGGATTCAGAGGAATAGCGGTCAGAAGAGAAGAAGTCTATTTGGTGACAGGCCCAAGTGGTGCCTGGGCAGAGACGTCTACCTGGTGCCTCGAGATGTCCCTTGAAGATTTCAGTGGTGAATAACGCAGGTACAAGCACAGGAAACAAGGAAGAAAGGAGTTCTAGACTTTTGACAAATAAATGAGGCCTACTTGCACACATTGGTTGGTCTTAGACTTGTAGAAAAAAATCTATCACTCTTTCTTAACATGGAAAAAGTCCTGGTGGGTATAATACCATACAGTTAGTTATGATCCCTCTCAACGAAAGGTCAGACGGATAAGAATGAGTCAGTTTTCTCACTGCTTGATACAACTATATCTCAATGAGTTCAAATTCTACCAAATATACAATATATAACAAATACAACTCTTCAAATACAACACAACTAAATAACAAAACAATGCAGACAAACTTGGATTCATGTGCGTAATTCCTTTAACCCTTCGCTGATGAAAACAGCTCTGTAGGCCAGTCATCATCCACATCCAGCCTGATGTGATATACTCCCAAACACTGCACATTTTGATGAATTATTGCCCAATGCTCAGATAATAAGTCAAACTGCCGCCACCAATAAACTTCCTAACACTCCACATTGGCCCATGCTCCCAACACTATCAGTCTGGTATCAGACCATACACAGTTCTTCAGATATCTCACTGCCAGGCAGATATCTCAGCACCATGCAGAATTGATTGGAGATGAGGATGTTACTGTCTGACAAGCAAGTCTGCATGTTAAACAGATTATGTCAGACTGACTGGCCAGGCAGTCAAGTGAAGCCAGCCAGACCCTCCATTTATATTCCGTTAACTCATCTCAGGTTAATTAAAAGAAATTTCCGTTTTGTTAACATCGATTTGCAATTCGTAATTCCGGAGTATTCTGGCCAAAAACCATGTGCACACTAGAGGACTCAGTGGCACAGTCAGTAAACAACTTAAATAAATTAATTTGTTTTTGATAAATTAAAAATTTTATACCATAAATCAATCATTTTATAATTCTGTCCACAGACAGTATACTTTGCATATAATATATCATTGTCTCTTCAAAAACTGGGTGTTTCAAAGATCAGAGAGCTAAGGGATCCTAGAACAACACAGAATCGGATCAACTGGGGGGTTCAGGGGGTTCAACCCCCCCCTCTCCCCCTTGGGACAGGATCAAAAATAAAAATTAAAAAAATGTCACCAGGAAAATGAAATCAGCTACTAAAATCCATTTAAAAAATCATACAAGGGAGGGGGAAAACCCTCCCGACCTTCCTTCCGCTCGGCGCTACGTGCCTCGTATTCATGCGAATCCTAAACCCCCCTTACTGAAAACATAGATCTGCCACTGCAACACCCCGTTGCCCACTAAAATAAAAAAGTCAATTAGGCACACAGTTAGGTAACAGATCAATGATATATAATAGTGACCCTAAAATCAACTAAAGTGATCATTTTCTCAATGCATGGTAACTGCTACAATAATAGCTGTTACCATGGCAACAACATCACAATAGAAAAGGCGACTATGCATTTGCAATTAATTTATGAGAATAATGTGAATGCACATAGAAATCAGACAATGTAAATCACATGTTGATTATGGCTTATTTCACTGGAACTGAAATCATCAGTGACTTCATGGTACAGTCATATACCAATGGGTGTACTGGATCCTGGTTTTTATTAGGTGGTCTTAACAATAGATATGTTCAAAGCAATTCTTCATTTACTTAGCACACAGTATGGCCGACAAATGAAACTCTCTCTAGTCAAATTTCTTCACAAAAACAAAGGTTAAGAAAAATTTAGTCTATTACAAGCTGAGTTTGTACTGTGTTGATGTCAGAAAACAACATTTGGTGAAATTGCCACTATCCATAGCAAAGTTTAAAGCCTATAAAGAGTGGAAAACTGACAATTTGGAAACTTTTTTTGTGTGAGATATGTGGAGAATCACCATAAATTTTGAAGCAGTTTCTCCTCAGTTTAAAGCTACGTTTAGGTGGCTAAAAATGAAACTCAAATTAGGCTTTTTTCTCTGATAAAATTGACATAATAATATTCCTTGCCATGACAGGATATCCCCTAGAACATCAAAACTATTAGTGACTCCAGAAAACAGTTCAGAGGTTTTGACTGAACTCTAAAATTGCGAATTCGAAAATACTTGTATGCATCGATCCTCCATGACTTGAGTTAGCTGGAAATGGAAGCATATCAGCATGTAACATTATCAGACTCATTTTATGTTATTAAAAAGCCTAATTTCATTTTCGTTTTTATCCACGAAACAGGGCAAAATGCTGAGCTATATCTATGCATTCAAGATCTTCCATACAAGCCCAAGAGCAAAGTGAGGTTGGCTTGCTGACAGTACAACCATTAGGTCAATCACCAACCTAAATAGCCCCAGTCTAAATAAGATTCAGGCACACATACTAGTCTAGACAATGTAACATACATGATATTAGTATCGATTGGAATCATCTCTAAATATTCAACATGAAAGGTGAATGGTAAGAAAAGCAGGAAGTATAAATATGCCTGAGTACTGCTGTGTAATCATCTAATGGCAGACTAAACAACTTGATAAGTAGCCTGCTGATTGGTCCAGTTCCTCATCAAAAGGTAAAACAAGAGGACCTCCTGCTAGTCCTCTAAAACACTCTCAAAGAAATAACTACAAAGTTGAGGGTTATTAAGTGCATAAAATTGCTTCTAAATTTAAATTGTTTTGATTCCACAGAACAGGATAGTCGAACCAGTGTTGTACATAGCCAAATTTCTCAAGGATTTTTTTCCTCATTCATCACATTCTGTAACTGTAAAAATGAGATAAAACACACAGTGAAATTCTGAGCACTGAGTTTCAACAATGTGAAACATCTGAAAATGAAAAATGACTATTTCAACAGTTAGTTTTGTAGAAATCAAGCACCACCAACAAGTCCCCAGTGAAAAAACTACAAATCTGATGATCATACTTACTGGCGTTGCTCGTCCAAAATTTATCTTTGAAAGTTAGCCGTCTCTGAGGCATCATTTTACAATCATTCCTGTCTCAGTGCTCAACTGTCTTCATGCTCTCATCGTTAATCAATAGGCAATCTTAATTGAACACAAATCACTTTTGTTAAGACAACTACATGAAGTGTCATCTGTCCTCTAATTAACAGTTTCCACTTTCGCCGCTACAAATTCCTTCGAACACGACTCATTTGAAAGCTTGGTTGACAAAACCTCAAAAATCCACATATCGAACATTCAAGTAAGCATACAAAATTCCAAACTGACTTTCCAAAAGCAAGGTGGGTAGAAAACGTTGAAATACGGTTTACCACAGAATAATGTCCACAAATCTCCTTGTTTTACTCAAGTACATTCCAAATTGTTGGATAACTCCGCAGCCTCACAACTGACTGATGAAAATACAGGCAACCGACTCAGGCATCACCCCAACTCCCCAGAGACAGACAGTCACAGCCACATACTGTGCACACAAACACAGCAAATCTATGTTATTCCCAGCAACACTCATTGACTAACATCGACATTCTGTTGACCATTTACATCAAGGAAGTATACACACAGAGAGGTGAAGATATCCGTTTTCAAGATCCAATAAAGTGCATTCAGCTGAGATAAAATGCAAATTCAACCTTCAGGGCCTAAAAAGTTAAGGCCAGTAATTAATCGTTGCGACTACAGCTTAAAGGAAAACTGGCTATATTGAATGAAGACATGTTAATTACCCAAGATACTTTTCAATGGTACAATATTTGTTCAAGACGTGCGAAGATGTGAGCATTGTTAACCAGAGTGATGTTATCCACATTTTTTGTAAGTTTGAAATGGACAAGCAGAAAATTCATGGTATCATGTTTTGAACACAGATGTCAAATTCTCATCACTATGAATAAATCCATGATGCTAAGCACTTATTGAACACAGATCTGCCATGAATGCCATATAGACAACATTTTCTTAGATTCTTTATCCAAGACTAAGACTATAACACCCAAAATTGATGTGAATCAAAAAACAATCAATTTCAGACTGGCCTTCAGTAACTTCACATTATCTCAGTCTAGTATTGATCCCTGCATATAAAACCCCTCTAAGGTCCCTAATGATTGATAGCCGTCAGGGAGAACATTGCTATTTAAAAATTAACAGCAAATACAAACGAAGGCAGCGCGAAATGCAAGGTCAACTATGTAGCACGTTGTAAATGTATGTTGCTTGGAATTTGACGTACATTGAGGATTGATAAAATCCATAGAACTATAAACAGTGGCGGATTTAGGATATCACAAGGGGGGGGCCCAACGTTTTGTCCAGCTGTAAGCATTTGCGCAAACCACGATTGTGGATGCGCATAGCACCGAATGGGAGGAGGTCGGGAGGGGGCTCCCCTCCTGCCAAGGAAATTTTTCTGTTTTTTCCTCTAAAAATCAAGCATTTTCCTTGATTCCTGAAGTATTATCCGAGAAAAAAAGGCAAAAAAACACGGAGAACGTGTCAAACAGGAAAAACTGCAAGTACCAGAGACTCGAACTCACGACCTGGCGGATAGAGCACGCATGCTTTACCACTACACCACCACGACTTAACTACAGATCTCATAATAAGAGACCTACTTGTTTATGGTCCACAGCGTTTACGCGCGAAACCTACTTCTTTTTGTAATGCTTATTACGCGTTTTACATTTTGTGCAATCGGTTCTTAACAAATTTGTTGTATTTAAAATAGTCTTCAAATGCCCAAAAGACCAATAATCAGTTTTTCGTGTTGGCAATAATGACGGGATTGCTTTGGAAATCGTCTTAAGTTAAGGTTTGAGAAAGAGAGAATTATGAGTTTCTGAGTGATTCACTAAGGCTTCGATTAAAATTCACATCTTACCAGCAGCTTCTGTTTTTTCATCATCACTCAGGTTCCATTTTCTTTAAAAAATGAAGTAAATTTTCTTCATTGCACAGTGGAGCAGACGACGGAAACGGAGTTGTAGTGCGCAGCGCCACTGCCGGTTGCCTGGGATATTGCAGGAGAGCCTATACTTAGCCATAGTTCCGTTACGAATGCGTCGTGTTCCGNAGACTGGCCTTCAGTAACTTCACATTATCTCAGTCTAGTATTGATCCCTACATATAAAAACCCTCTAAGGTCCCTAATGATTGATAGCCGTCAGGGAGAACATTGCTATTTAAAAATTAACAGCAAATACAAACGAAGGCAGCGCAAAATGCAAGGTCAACTTTGTAGCACATTGTAAATGTATGTTGCTTGGAATTTAACGTACATTGAGGACTGACAAAATCCATAGAACTGTAAACTTCAGGAGAAACAACAGGTTTGACAAAATACCTAACTCATTCAACATTACTGGTTTGCTGACAGCCACAAGTCATAAACATGTTTCCTGAAAATGCCACTATGGCCCTGTACCACAGACACCAAACTCTCACCCTTTCGAAGTGTACATTTTCACACACGACCTAAATAAAAAAGTGAATTTTTCCAAAACTAGACCTAGCACTTGTGAATCTTCTAGGCAATGGTTCTACTCACCATATTTCTCTGAATTTTGGAGCGCCATCTGTAGCAGCTCCTTATAATATGTCTGTATCCCACAAAGATAAATATTCATAAAAATACCCCACCCCCTAATAGCCCATCCCTAGGTCAAAATCATAGCCTAGATGCATAATGCGCGGAACGTGTTCAGGCCAAAGTAAGTGATACTATTACAAGAAATATTGTTGATGACAAGAAACCAAGTTACCGGCGGTGCTTAGGCCTAAAATAAGCAACTCTTTCAAGTAAAATGTCATTGATTACATGGGTTACCAACTATCTGGTGACTATGATTTCTCCCTTCCAGAGAATGTATTCATGTTCTGATATATCTCAAAATTTTATCGCAGGCTGGGGATGTCTCTATTTTCCCAGCTTTTTTGGTACTTTTGCATGTATAATCCATCAACTTTCTATATTGCCAGCTGAGTCTAGTGCTCTTACCACTGATTTTCCTGTGTTTATTTGATTCACCATTGGTCAACGTCGGCGTCTATACAATAACATATCCACTTTGTTTTTTACATTTAATTAATAATTATTACAAGATGAATTCACAGAAAAAATGTATTCATTTAGAATACCAACAGACACAATCCCAAACGGAAAGCACTGGGGATGGCAAACAGCGACACAGAATCTCTGAACATTTGAACTTATATAACAATTTATGACATGGCAGTTTCCAGATGTGTTTGTGATGTTTATAGTGTGTGCGTTACACTACCGCACCTGCTTTCAGTTCCAAAACATGAGCGGCGATGCACTGAAAAAAGTGGGGCAGCTAAATCCCCCCCCCCCCCAGCCCCCTATGGTGCGCTGCCCATGCAAAATTGGCTTGGGTAAATGACCGCCATCTCAGTCCTCACCTGGTTGACAATCAAGTACTTAATTAAACTAGTTTTAAAGTGAATTTGCATCTTCAACTAAAGCCAAGTGTCACACTCACGCCTTCATCAGCAAAAAGACAGACAGTGAGACACACCTCAGCTCAGGTAATTTCCAACATTTCATGTCAGTCGACACACACACAGAACCATATCACCGAAACTGTTCTATTCAGTCTATGGTATACCTGTTTATACTCAGTGTTACCACACAACAAAGAAACAACAATATTTACAATTTTCAAAAGAGCACTGTTTCATTTAAAAGCATTACCTGTGATTTACATTAGCGGCAAAATATTATTGGTGTCCCCTTGTAATAGACACGTTGACAAAATCGCCTGCGATTCGTTGTGACTCACCTGGAGTAGGTCACACCTGCCTACGTCATGAAGTCACTTGAAAAAATCAATGAGTGGACAGACGTTTGTATTTGCTTTGATGTAGATGGGGGATTGTGAAAGAGTATTCGTTTTGACATTTTTTCATTCGGGAAATGCCAATTAACTCTCGGGGTTAAAATCCCCTTGAAGCGCGGGACTCGACTTGATCATTGCGGGATAATACGCCGCTCACTGTGCGGGGTGGTATTCTGGACCAGGGTCTTTTCAAGGCTGTCACTTTATGGTTTAAGAACTCTACGAAATAGTCCACATTTCAGCAATAGTTTATTAATTAGCAATTTCAAACCCAGTCTATAGAGAAAATATTTGTTCATGCGAGTTTTGCTCACGGAACTGGATCCCTTTTAATTGTGCTGGCTCTCAGAAAGGGTATAATTTTAACTCGCCTGTTCTCTGAGGTTGAACTTACAGAAATAACTACTCGGCTCAGCCAGCGGTCCGTGACACCACGTCATGACACTGATAACAAGAAGAGTGAGCGTAAATACTAGTGCTGTAACTGCAAAAAATACGTCATCATGATATTCTTCAGTAGAAATGGAAGAATAATGTGGTATTTACTATAATTTAGACCACAATAACGAAGGCAGAAATGTAATTTTATTGAGGCTCGGGACGACGTCCCCGCCCTCTACTTCGCCCATAATCCTGATAGTTTACCTGACGAATAATAAACCTTGCTAATCGGCAGGGCCTCCACTTCGACTATATTTTTAATGGGGTGAATCGCTAAAAATTACGATACCATCCCCATTAAGAGAGTTTCAGGCACCTTTATAGGCATAGGCGGATTTAGGGGGGGGNGGGCTCAGATCCAATTTCAAGTGTCAAATTCGGAACAAGGCGCAATCGTAACGGAACTATGGCTAAGTATAGGCTCTCTCGCGATATCCCAGGCGACCGGCAGTGGCGCTGAGCACTACGACTCCGTTTCCGTCGTCTGCTCCACTGTGCAATGAAGAAAATTACTTCATTTTTTAAAGAAAATGGAATCTGAGTGATAGTGAAAAAACAGAAGCTGCTGGTAAGATGTCGATTTTAATCGAAGCCTTAGTGAATCACTCAGAAACTCATAATTCTCTCTTTGTCACACCTTAACTTAAGACGATTTCCAAAGCAATCGCGTCATTATTGCCAACACAAAAAACGGATTTGGTCTTTTGGGCAATTGAACACTATTTTTAAATACAACAAATTTGTTACGAACTGATTGCACAAAATATAAAAAAACATGTAAAAAGGATTTCAAAAAGAAGGAGGTTTCGCGCGCAAACGCTGTGGACCATAAACAAGTAGATCTCTTAGTATCAAGATAGGAGTTAAATCGTGGTGGTGCAGTGGTAAAGCACGCGCGCTCTATCTGCCAGGTCGTGAGTTCGAGTCTGTGGTACTGGCAGTGTTTCCTGTTTAACACTTTCTCGGTGTTTTTCGTTTTTTTTTTGTTTGCTTTTTATTCTTGGATAATACTTCGGGAATAAAGGAAAATGCTTGATTTTTAGAGGAAAAAAAACAGAAAAAATTTCCCCCAATTCGGTGCTATGCGCAGCTACAATCGTGCTTTGAGCAAATGTTTACAGACAAAATGTTGGGCCACCCCTTGTGATATCCTAGATCCGCCACTGATAGGTAGGAGTTAACCTGATTGACCCATAATTCGGCCTCCATGCAGGAATTTGGCTTCTTTCCCCAAACAAATCATGCCAGTCGATTAGAAAGACACAATGACATGAGTAGAAATTTGGTTCGAATGCTGCACAATCTCCTACAAGAACTGGAAAAGTCTTCAGTCAGCAGAACGCCCGGCCATACTGAGGGCTTTTTAGATAGGACACCTAACGTACTTGGTGGTGAAGAGACAGTTGCCGTAACATTAATAAGGATAATATCCGACGAAAGACGAAATTTTTTTATACATTTATTATCTATAAGTAACATTACAATGTAAATCACACACGTATCCATTCAAAGGTCGCTTAATTTTCAATAATGTGAGCAAATTTTAACCACCTGTTTCTTAATCTATCAAACTGTCTATTTTGTTGAAAACTATATTTCTCTGTGACTTGATACTGTTATTAAAAGCATTAAGAGCTGGTAAAGTGCCCTCCAAACTTTGATAGTTCGCTAGAATCAAAGTTAAGTTTGTAGATGAATATGTGTTGTTGATCTGACTACGCAATCAGCAGACAGCAAGACAAAGTGATTTTTAACAATTAAAGTCCCAAATATGCTACTTTTTCTTTCTGAAAAACAACGTGAAGATTATTTTCTCTGAATTCAAGGTTCAATTCTTTGTAAATTAGGCCAGGGTTGTTTATCATTGTTCAGGACAAGAAATAAAACCACGCTTAACCAAGCCAGAGGCCATCGATGATCCGGAGTCTCATAGATCACTAGCACTGGCCTCTTGAAGGGTGCATTTTGATGCAGTACGTAGAATAACGCTCATCAGGGGCTGTAGGGTTAAAATGCATCGTATGCTACAGAAATGTGTGCAAAAGGTGTTACTGTGGAATTTTACTAAAATGCCTTACATAGGCCCCCCCGCGCCGCCTAAGGTGCGCCGCCCGTGTCTTATGCGACATCGAATCTGTGTTCAAAGTGATCGGTGGAGAACATTCAACAGTCTTGTCCATATCTAAGAGGATAGCACCGGCATTGGACTTCGCGCTTACTACAATATAATCGCGGACCTTGTCAAAAAGGGAACGCCACACTGACACCTGTGTTTCAGAACAGACGAAAAACATTGAATTCTCTTAGCGAATCACGGATAAAGATCTCACTAGAGCAAAATTCAACGAGCATACTGTTTTACTGTTTTATATTTTGTTATTGAGGGCCCTCTTGGAAAACAATGTTATCACTAAAGAGGCCACCCTCATTTTAAATATTACAATAAATAAATATAAAATACGCACGAACCTGCAACAGAGTGAAAAAGAAAGGCACCAGGAACTTGCAGAGCCCCCGAATAGTGACAGCCAGTTTCCTTCGCTGAATAAAGACTGGAGCAGCATACCCGAGTCCTGCAAGGACCTCGGCCAAGAGCGGGGGGGGGGGGGNGGGGGGGGGGGGGGGACTCTCGGAAGAATGACTTTTACACGACCACCCAGAGTGCCATTTCCAATTTACTTCCCTACGGTGGGTTTCAGCTGTTTTGGGAGCTCGAAATTGTACGGAAAGGTTTTTTATCAAGCACAAAAACCTAAAGAGAAATTGTTAACATTATCTGTATTTTAATGTTCCGCCGCAAACCATGATGTACTTAGTTTTGTCATGGCATCTGTTCTTGTGCCACTGATTAGGCTTGTAGGTTCAGACACAAGGGAGGGCCACTTTTACAGAAATCCTAGTTCGTCATCGTAACTGTTTCTGCGACAAAAGTTTACGAGTTAGGGTGACGTTTTTCTTGGAAAGTCCTTAGAAATTGCCCCTATTTCGCGAAGCCCACTACCAAAATTGTTGGGTATTCAGCTGCAACCGCGAGCACAAATTTAGTCGAATACAGACCCAACTTTAATTATGTGAATATGGGAACGTATGTCTCACTTGTTTAGCAAAATGTCTCAGTGGAATTCTAGTAGGACCTCTGTACATTTAGCAGGTATGCGCAATGGCTTTGGAATTTATCTCCAGTGGCGGAGCTAGGGTATCACAAGGGGGGGGCAACATTTTGTCTGTAAACATTTGCTCCAAGCACGATTGTAGATGCGCATAGCACCGAATGATGGGAAATTTTTCTGTTTTTTTCCTCTAAAAATGAAGCATTTTCCTTGATTCCCGAAGTATTATCCAAGAAAAAAGGCAAAAAAAATGCTGAGAAAGTGTCAAAGAGAAAAACTGCTTGTACTAGACTCGAACTCACGACCTGGCGGTGAAAGGGCGCGTGCTTTACCACTGCACCAGAACATTGGGTACTAAGAGACCTAATTGGTTATGGTCCACAGCGTTTGCGCGCGAAACCTACTTCTTTTTGTATAGCTCATTACATATTTTATATTTTGTGAATCAGCTCGTAATAAATTTGTTGTATTTAAAATAGTCTTCAATTGCCCAAAAGACCAAATCCGTTTTTTGGGTTGGCAAAAATGACGCGATTGCTTTGGAAATCGTCTTAAGTTAAGGTGTGACAAAGAGAGAATTATGAGTTTCTGAGTGATTCACTAAGGCTTCGAATAAAATTGACATTAGCAGCAGCTTCTGTTTTATCATCATCACTCAGATTCCATTTTCTTTAAAAAATAAGCAATTTTCTTCATTGCACTGTGGAGCAGACGACGGAAACGGAGTTGTAGCGCCCAGCGCCACTGCCGGTCGCCTGGGATATCGCGAGAGAGCCTATATTTAGCCATAGTTCCGTTACGATTGCGCCTTGTTCCGAATTTGACACTTGAAATTGGATTTGAGCCCCCCCCCNCCCTACGCTCTTGCTGTTTTATTTTTTTGCGGCGGCAAAGGGGGGGGGGCCTGGGCCCCCCATAAATTCGCCTATGATCTCCAATGCTGTAGTATGATGACATATTACATTATATTAACTGCTGTGTCCTCAAAACGACGGTCGAATAAAGACTACTTGTCTCAAACAAGGTGACACACAAGATGCATATAGGATTCTGGCCGCTGAGCTAGATAGGTGTGCATGTAATGACGATCATACCAAGGAGTGTAGTAGTATACTAGTACAGTCCTTGATCATACCCACTGGAGATTAGATTATATATTCATTGATATGAGTTAATGTATACCGGTAAATATCGATGCCTACGGTGTTGCATAATAAAATACTATAGCTAGTAGTTTCAATGCTGCACAGAGCGTGTTCATTTATGAAAACTTACTGGTGTTGCGAATCACTTCTTGTCCAAATCCAGCCATGGTGCGGTATATTTTTATCTTATCTTGAGATTACACAAGCAAACATAGCGCCGTTACAGAAACCTCAGTGTATTTGGTTGCATCGGTTGACTATTAAATCCATGACGATTGATACGCATAAATTATAATATGTGGAGATATATCAAGTGCTCTGAAATCGCCTTGTGCAGAAAACATCTGTTGCCGCGAACGGAGAATTAATATAAACATGTCCACGTGATCTTATGCATTGCACAGCGGTGGTGAGGCAGCAATTCGCTGTTGAAATCAATTTTGAACTCTGCAAGATACTAAATCAGATTGTGGTACGTTTTATAAATTATCAACACTTTGCATTAGGGTTTATAGTCGACTGAATGACAAATATCACAGTAATGAGAATTTGGAATTATTGAGACACGGTATGTTCTTTGCGATGTTGACGAAGGTGCAACTGATCTAAACACAGAGTACGCCCGGAAAAGACATAAAACGGCCAAACGTCTGCTGAACGCACGACACTTCGAAGAAGGCGTTATTTCCAAAATTTTCGCTACGAGGAGGATTTTGCGTTGAAATTTCACCAGCCCTTTACTACTACAGAGCCATCCGTCGAATAGCAGGACAATGTTTTTGTCTTTAGAAGGCTTGGTGCCAAAGAATGTGTTGCGTACTCGAAGGTCAACACGTGGGCCTGTAGCAACAACAATGATCGTTTCGGAGTAATCTTAATACTTTATAGAATTAAAGGACACACGCCATCCCACGCTGGTTCAGTGATCAGGCCATGTCTTCTGTTGGTCTTTAGAATGAGCGCCAATGAATACCCACCTCGTTTGTCAGTGTGCTTTAGGTCCACTAACAAGCACGTAATCATAATATAGTCAACCTCAGGGTTTTGTAAAAATACTCCATCAGGAAATTGGGTAGTATATAGTTGGGTGACCATGCATGAGTACTGAGGTAGGCAACCGTGAGAATGATCCTGAGCGGTTGGTATTCGAATAGCTCTTACCTCAAACATGTTCAATTTTATAATCACGTTCTTTTGTTTGGAGACTGAGGAACAGAGATAATGTTAGTGACAATGGCCGCCCTCTCAACAGGATAGGCTGACTTGGCTAGTGAATTGTTGTCTGATGCTTTAACTAACACCAAAAATTGAATATTTTTGATTAGAGAACATCGTGCATGCTCTTTTCTCTCCAATTAAATCGTAATTTTCAGATCGACATTACTTCTGCGCACGTGACTTTGCTTTCGTGAACCGTGCAAGAATACGGGCACAACTAGTTCAAGACAAATTAAATCTCTTTGAGAAAAAGTGCTGAGACCAACTGCAATTTACTAAGACAATTTGTATAAATTATTTAAGACAATTTTTATAAATTATTATGGTTCCGTTGTCTGTTTCACTTAGAAAAGTGAGTTGAAACTTAAGTCAGAAAATTGATCTTACGCTCCATGCAACTCAGGAAAAATAAATCTCATTTGAGCAAAGTCCGACGTGCACAATTATTTCTTTGGCTCACTATTATAATTTTTAGCTTCCAACTCAAGCTGGTTTATGTTCGTGCCAGTCCCGGCAGCCGCGACGCCGGGCCTGATCGGGTTCCGAGCCACTGCCGGACTGAGATAACGAGTCAGTCCGGCCGCGACGGGCTTGATCGGGTTCCGATCCACTGGCCGGGATAACAAGCGTTTTGTGTGTTTAGAACTCTAAAAATCACAAGCAGAACAACACAGATCTAGGTTCTCTTGTCTGTATTTCACAGAAGAATACTTCGAATTTATCTCCGAACAGACCCCAAACTCCTCAGGCTACGGTGTGTCCAAATACCAGTAAATCCGTAACAGCGAAATAAAACAACACGTTTTTATAAGGACTCGATGTATTTTTAAGAGTTTTACATCGAAGTTTGATGATTTATTGGTGTTAAATGATGAATTCAAGCTATAAGCTGACACCAGTAACCCGTGTTCTGAACGACTGAACGGGCTGAACAGACTGCGTGTGAAACCAATTACGCCATTGAATAATTTCAACACCTCCGTCTGCCGTCAGGTGTCAGGAACCGCAACCGAACGTGCCAATGTCGAGTAGAACTACTCGAAACAAAATAGGTTGTTTTTAGGTGGCATTCTCCTTTAACGATTTTACAAATTAATCACATTTCGTAAGTTGAAAATTATTATTCAAAAAGCCATGCTGAAGTGGCGGTCCGACTGGTAACGAAGACACGTCAGTAGTTATTGTAAGCAGAAGGTTACCACTTGATACATGATTTACTTTTTCACAAGGTCATACGATTGTGGTTGGTGTTACATAGGATCTAAGTTAACGAGACATCTTCTCGCGTTTTCCGGTAAAAGCATATGGCCTTCTGTTCGAGAGATAGTCCGGAAAATGTTTCGGTTAATTCCAAACAGTTAAAATATGTCTTTTACTGAAGGTATGAGTAGAGTTTGGTAACGCTAGGACCTACGCTAGGACGTTGCTAAAATCTAGCCAAAATCACGTGCTCTCATCTAAAATACACGACAATATCTCACCTAATCTCGTCAAGTCTTGCTTTTTGCGAGGTCCATAGCGTTACCGAACTCTAGCCCTGATCCTTAAAAATTCGTTAGAGACGTTAATCCGTGCATTCTCGACCTACTGTTGATGCGACTGAAGGGCCGTGACAAAGCGAGGAAACCGCTCACGTTTATAACGTGTCTTAATGCGCCATGTAAACGTGGCAAACGTGTAAAAACTGCTACGCTCACGTGTAAAGCGTGTCAAATGTGACATCCAAACGTGGTAAAAGGCGTGTAAAACTGCCACGCACGCGTGTAAAGCGTGGCAACCGTGTCAAAATATGACACGCACACGCGGTAAATGTGTAAAAATTGCCACGCTCGCGTGTATAGCGTGGCAGCCATGTAAAAATATGACACACTATCATAGATAATCTCGCAAAAATGAAAAACTTGGCAAACGCTTAAAATTTGTGGCAAATGTGTACAAAAAGATTGTATGAAGCACTCGATAAAGATACATCTTTGAAGTGCTTGGCAGTTCTGAAAAGACTGCTGTATCCGGTTGCATGAAACAATCCCAAATAGGGACTCAGTCAAGTTCCCTAAATCTGCTGCGTCTTTGTGGGCTTGTGAAAACACTCATTGCTCTTTTCTTATGCTGTTTGAGTATCATTACTATTTTTGGCTTTGATACAAAACCGAGAGTGAACTTTACGTCGAATTGAAAATTAGTAGGGATAGTTTCATGCAACGCCCCTAATTTAAGGACTAAATACCTAATTATTTTGATTGAATTAAGGACTCAGGTTTAGTTATGTTATTAGAAAATGTCCTTAGTCAAAGATGAGCTTTTGATAAAGATAGAATGATGCAAATATATCACATATGTGAGTTATGAACGCAACAAATACGCAAAAGATTTAGGGAACTTAGTTGAGTCCCTAATAGGGACTGTTTCATGCAACTGGCCACTGGATGTGAATGACTAAACATGTTCAGTTAAGAACAAAGAATTTGCAACAAAAGATTTGTCCTATTTTTCAAATGTCCAAATACTGAGTTACAGAGTGAAGTTGTGTCAGGAGAGCGCTTAAGATGCATGGTCTTCGGTTGTGACACAGCTTTAGCACACGTTTGGTAAATACATATCTTGCTTGACAGTGGTTTGATAAGTTTTTCCTGCTATGGTCATTCTTTTATATATGTAAGCTGAATTCTTACAGAAAACAAGCGGGTCGGAGTAGAAATTGTGAGTGTGCAGGTAATGAAGACCGAATACCCATCTATATTGCTCTGGCCACTAATCTTCAGCTGTATATTAGTTCACAACTGGTTGTTTGGAAGTTTCTCAGCTTCAGGTAGGCAGATCGTTAAAAAACAGTGAACTATAGAGGGCCCAGAATCGAACCTGAGGTACGCCTGCGATAATGGCGAAGTAGTTGGAAAGAATGCCATCCGGTATTTGATAGCGTGCTTGCGGTCGTATATTATTTTATTAAATAGTTTTTCAACCAGAGGAGTTCGTTATCGTTAACTCCATGTGACTGTAATTTCTTTAATAGGTTACCATTGTCCCCAGTGTCAAAATCTTTCTTTAAGTCAACACAAACAGCACTTGTAAGCCTCCCCTGATCCATATTGTTAAAGATAAAGTCAGTAGCGTGGATGTAGTCAGAGAAGAATGCAGAAGGAGAAAACCAGACTGTGATGTCAATGGAAGGGAATTTTCCGCCAGGAACTGGTGAAGCTGCATTTTGATACATCTTTCAAGAATTTTGGACACTGCAGGGAGGACCGAAATTGGTCTGTAATTTTCGCAAATGGACTTGTCACCGTCTTTAAACCGGAGTAACGACTGTCATCATTCGGAATTGTAGCCGTTTTTAATCTCGTAAGGAGCTCAAAGTACTTGCAAAAATAAGCAAAGTGATTTTTGGAGCACAAGTTAAATGAACTTTGACAGGCTGGAATGAACAAGAATTCACGTTAACATCAATAAATTGTGAATACATTTTGAGGGGTTGCCTCGTTATCCAGGTTTCCTGTCCCTTCGGGAATTGCCTAAAAATCCGCATTGTCACGTAAATTACAGATTTGGAAAAGTCTACCAACTTTACAACCGATAGTTAACTCGAAATGCGGCACGCTGTGAGTCCCTTTTAATCTTAATATTTTTTTGCTATGTAATGGCCCACCTCCGTCGCCAAGGTTATTATGTTATGGAAACCTCAGCGTAAAGCTTTTGATTTGCATGTTTATGTATCTACATGCACGAAAATTGACCGGTTCATAGACGATTATTTTGACTATTATATGACAATCTTCTAAGAATTCGATGACTGATGCTTCAGGGAACTTTTGTGCAGAGTTAAATTCCGGAAAATTTCTGTCATCCTACGTACCCTGATCAGCAAAGTAAACTAAGTGATATGAAATGACCTGAAATTTGAGAATGTTCACTCAGGATGACGAAATTCGGACAATTAGTTTGTCCATCCCCCATACATGTTTGAATTTGATCTGACATTTCCGAGAAATGATTTAGTGCTTCGAAGTTCGCCCATGCCAAAGTTGGACACTTTCTAGGGTCGTACATAACCTTAATATGCCTCTGGGTATGACTACCAGTCAAACGTGAGCAACCGAGCACGTAACGCCAACTCAAATTTACATGTCGTGTTTTCATTGGCAGCGGGGGAATTTTGTTGAAGTTTCGCCGGGTTCGTTGAATGGGCTATTTCACTCGCCGTTACTTGGTGTTAAAGAATACGGTAAAAACTCTTCAGTTTGGAACCTTAAATCTTGGACAGGTGAAATTTCGTTTTGTCAAAATTTTCAACAAAACAAATTTCTCAGGGAAATTTGCTTTGCTTTTAGCATGGTTTGTATGGTGTACCCGGTATTACCAAGCAACATATTGAGTAAAAATTTGAGTATTTGCAACAATGTAGTAAGCCGTTGTAAAATAGAAATATGACAATCTTGGCTATTATTTTAGTTCCAAACTAAAGAGATTTTACCGTAATTTGTAGCGTCTACACGTCCTGTTGAATTGGCCAAGGATTAGTCATTCTCCTCTTTTGGCCTTATATTAATCGTAAGGACTAGGAGCTAAAAGTGAGTACTAGACAAAGGTCTGCCAAGCGCCTTCGTTTGACTCGTTCCATGGAATGTCACCCTTCAACCATATGACAAAAGTTTTCATTATAGGCCTACAAAATCAGGCTCATTACGTTGTCGATTGCTCAAGGCATCGTTTTCTTATAACGTACCGCATGACTTTAAAACCAACCTGCTTCATCGCGGGTTACATTAGGAATATCACATGGTGGACGGAACTTGGACAAGGATTGTCAGATGATGTCTCAGATATCGTTTTATTTGTTGATTTATTTATGCGTGTATATTTGTACGTGCTCCTTAAATGTCGGCGGTGTTGATGGTGGTATTACTAAAAGATTTGTTGACAGTAGTAAAAAACGGCGGCCGTGGAAGCAAATTTGTTTTACATCCCCTAAAAAGAAGAAACTTTGTTTCGTCATCAGAGTGAAAGGATGACGATTGCTGCGTTCATACGGTTGGAGCAGGCGATGGATCCTCGTCTGTGGGTTTATTTCGTGATAAAGGCAACGGATCGATGATGAAATCAAGGTAAAAGCGAACACACGAATAAATCACATGGCGAATAAGGCTTTGCTTATACAACTCCATTTTCATTTGAAAACGCAACGTTTTCTTTGCGTTTTCAAAACAATGAGTCTACTGTTTTTTCGTTTTCAAAGTCATAAGTTTCGGTCCACACGCTAAACGGTCGTGACGTCAGCGTTAACAATAAGTTGCGTTTTCCTTCGTACACGACTGATATGTAAATACGATCGTGACTGTCAAAAAAGTTACGCTTGCAGAGTGTTTTCAAAAGTTTTTGTTTTTGGTTGTTGAATTCAATCAATACGTGCGGACAAAGCCGTATTTGCAAAGAAAAATGTTATTTACAAATGAAAATGGATCCATGAGCAAATCTATGTCTAATAACTCTATAGGCGACAAGCGACATATAGTACAACTTGAACGCGAATAAAAGCGTTACTTAATTCATGCAGGCCTGGATTTACGCGCTCACGTATAAAATCCTGCGTTAACAACTTACAGGCTTGGAATTCCATATTAATTTAGGCCTGCGTGTATTGAAATGGTTTTGTTTTGTTTTGTATATGTGTGTAAGCTGAAGCTCGTCTGTCCTAAGTTGCTGTTTATAGTTCGCAATGCCGCCGTTTAGGATTCAGTCACACTGATGTTGGGATATGTTTACATGGTGTTATTCATAAATGCCAATAATGACCCAAATATGTCATCAAATTCAAAATCTGCCAAATCAATAATACTAAACTAGAATACACGCTGGAAATGAACATTCGCAGTAAATCTTCGTTCATAAAAAAGTTTACCCAAAATATATTCTAAAGAAAATGAAAATTAACGAAAACGACAAATGCTCATTTTGTGGACTCATAGAAACTTTTAATCTCTTATTTTTGGAATGTGAGCATGTATTTTCTTTTCGGGATGAATCACAAACATGGATTTCAAATGTTGTTGGAGGTAACCTATTACTGGCTGAAAAGCGTGTCCTGTTACTTGCATACTTAAGAGATCATTGTTATGAAATTAATCATATATTAACTATAGCTCAGTATTTCATATATACTTGTTCCAAGTCTTCATGTATTACTGTACCTAAGAGATTTCACCCAATTTTATTTGACACTTTGACACTGTCAAGACATGGAAAACTGTGAAATCAAGAGAATCGCCCCCTGACTTGCTCGGAATTTTGAAACCCTTAATGCGAGATCCGTGAGGGAAGAATATGCGTCTGGGAGAGAAATTTCTTTGACAGGGAAGTCTTTGTGCTTTGAATATGAAGTACGTCGAGTAATCAGGCGCTTATGATGCCATGTATCAGAACTAAGCTGTATTCCGTACCCATGTGTTAGAGAATAAAGTCTAGAGTGCTCACATCTTGGTCGCTTTTAATACATGGCGATATCTACCAAAGACTTGCGTGTTCTTCTATTTTCGCGAGTTTCTTCCTTTTGCAAAACGCAGCTATTTATAAACTACAAAAGGGTGTTTGTCGAAAAAAGGTGTTTCATTGACGAGGAAATCAAGGTTTCACAACTAAATAATGGTGATGCGTTGGAAAGGAGCAGGGAAATGCGAACACTGAAGAATGATGCTGTTTGTACTGGTTATACGTTGCTCACACTCAGTATATCTACAACATCATTCTCATGTTGCAGGTCTTTAATCTTATACGTAATCTTTCTAATTACAGGTTCTGAAATTATGCTAATGATAAAAGGATCATGGTGATGAAATGAGAAGCACAGTTGGACAACGTGATCGGTTGTATCTGCAAAGTGATGCAGTTTCCACGCCTCAAGACGATGAGACCCTAAGAATTTGGGACTCATTCGATTTTTGATGTGTGGATGGTTTTGATTTTAGGAATATTATCTATGAAGGAAAGAACTTCTATCGAAACAAGAACAGCCTTAGTGCCTCACCACTTGACCAGTGACTGAATGAACACTGGGGCTATGATGTTCCGCAAGGCTGCGGCATTTCTCGAGTTCAGCAGGATTACGCAAACTGTTGCGAGATATCGCTACGCATTGCAAGCAGAGTACTTGGCTCCCGACAAACTGCCTAGCGAGAATTCTGCGGTGCGGAACAGGTCCCGAACGATGTGCAAATAAGGGGTTATCTGGGTCAATAAAATTGGACAGCAGTTTACCTGTCCGTTCCTATTGCACTACATTTGTGACGTCACACAGAGACATCAGTGTCCTCCACAACAGAACGGACTGGGATTATGAAATTCATGTTTGAAAACCCATGTCCATCCTGTGCAGAGTTTGCGTGTTAAGTCTTGGAATCATTCATAGAACTGGTACCGAAAGGCCAGAATGCCCTAATCTCGCAAAACTTTAAACTCGTTGCAGCGGTTTTCACACTCGACGCAAGGAAGCCTAACTCGTCGGTAGAATTCAAACTTGACGTATGTGACGAGTCAAAACAGGTTGTGGAGAACGCTGACACATATGAATCAATCAATGCAATATTGCTGTTAGTGTTCATATCAGAAACAAACTAATGTAGTTTTGTGTGTGTGTTTTTTTAATTTTATATGTGGCAGAGTATACTACAATTAGAGTCTTCTAAAAGATCCCTGTGCAAAATATGAATTTTCAGGAGGATAGATGTCAATTAATTAAAGTCAGTATAATCGCCGCCTCTGAGAACAAATGCTACACAAGAAATATTTTCCTGAAGAATGTTTTCTTCAACGAGATACGAGGAGTGGAAACATGTGCCTATCTCCGATGGGAAATCCCATAACTGTACACTCGTGAAATCTGGAAAAATTAAACGTAATATTTCGTTATGATAACCCAAAGAAAGAAACACAAAACTATATACACAAGTTAGACTTGTGTAAAAACTACCAAATCTTTAGAATTTCGAATATTTTGTTTTTGTGTATTCAATTTCATTTTCAAAAGGGTTACCAAAAGTAATTTGTCCTTAAGCATACAGCGCTTCCAGAATTCACATGAAAAACAGATAATACCTCGAAAAACGGAGGCCTGCTTCAATGCATAGAACTCTAGCCCTGGGCTAGAGTTCTAGGCTTTGAGGTAAGTGGAATATATTGCGAGAGCAATTTGTATCTGTTCTTTTCGCGATATCAAAATCACCCATTTCAGACATGCGACAAAGTTATTCGGAAATCGCCGAGAGGGGACCACGAAATTAAATCCTGGCAAACCTTATCCGCCTATATTCTGTGCACGCTGTAACTGCATGGTGTTCTAGTACATTCTGATAAAAGTGCTACTCCCACGTGAAATTTAGAGGAAGTAATCCCAGGGCACCAGGACACTAAACCAGAGCTGAAGAGTCATTGAAGTACGTGGAAAACGAAAAATGCAACTACAATGCAACCACAGTTAGATTGCGAGTTTTGTGAATCATCAAAATAGTAAACCAGTCCGTATCCGCTGAATTACACATGCAAACCTGTAACCTGCATTGAGAAAAAGTGGCCGAACTTTGGTTTGGTACCTCCAGTTTACCCCTCCCCGCATCATCACCATAAGCTCAACGTATAATAAATGTAATGAAACGACACACGTCTACAGAGAAATATAACCATATCACGCCATCTGGTGTCTTTCAATATTGATTTTCCTTTGATTTAAAAGTACGTATTCTCTGTACTACAGGAATGCCACTACAGAAGAGTACTAAATTTTATTTTTTACCCAAATTTATTAACAGCCATCAGCTACATGATATAGTATTACGTAACGCACACACTCGTTCACTCCAAGGCAATCATTGCACTTCGTTCCTCATCCGGACCGTTGCGGCACGAGAAACGCCTCTATTCTAATTCATAGTATTTTTACATAGTTTCGAGCCACTTGCAAAACTCATCTGTTGTCAGCGATGTGGGTTTCGACCCCGCAACCAATGTCCAAGGCAGTAGAATTCATTTATTATGAACAGTGAATTCCCACGAAACGTTTATCTCATAATCTGTGGTATGAAGATAATTTTATCTTTCGTTATTTTCACCATACCAGTGTGTATAATATTGTTTACCTATGCAACTAAATAGCTTATAATCTCAACTGTGCAATTTATTGTTTGCAGTGTTATAGTTGAATGCATTTGCAGGTTGATAAAACAAATGCATACTCTTAGTGGCGCTTTTGTCAAATTATTTTGTTAGGTCGCATAAAAATATTGGAAAAATTTACTGAAATTACATTAAGCTCATTCAGTTTTTGACAGAATGCTGCCTAACGAGTGGCTGGATATGAGCAAACTAGTCCCTTTGCTCTGGTAGTTGATGTATTCTCAGTGAACTGATGAGCGCATGCAATTTGAAGATGGTCGTAAATGCTGGTGTTTTATTCAGTAGAACATAGTTTTGTAAGAGTATAACAGTGCCACCTATTCTCCGTTCTTTTGTTTGTCAACGTGTGGTCGACCATGCTACCTTGTATACTGTCTATTCGTCAGTCTTTAGCGTTCCCTCGATGATGAGCGTACCCCCGCTCGAAATGTGGGGAACATTTTAATAGATTTTAATACCGACGTTCGTTTTTTATTTAATACTATTTTCCTTGACTTTTTCATTGATACAACCTTTTGAAAACATAACACCATTGTCGAATGTGTGACCACTCTCTTGCATCGTTCAAGCTGCTGCCAAAACTCATGTATATCATTGCAAGCTTCACTAGCAAAGGTACAGTACTCCTAACGTGGTCCCCTATAGATTTGCTCGTTATGTACTCGTTTTTAACAAAATTTAGAACAGTGACATCAGTCGGTAGTACAGAATGCAATTTGTTACCATTCTAGTTGCAATAAAAGAATCCACGTACGGTTCACAGTAAGTTACAGTGAGAATGAACTCTGATCACACTGGCTTCAGCGAGAACTGGTTCTGAGCATGTGTGCCCTTGTTTAAACATTCGTTAGACAAAGGCAATCGAATTGCCAACGAAACCGGATGTGGTGCTTGTAGGTCACAAAATTGAGGAACATATTGATGCATGTCTCTAACCTCACAAGTTCTGGTATTGGGCAGAATTGCAACCTCAGTGTTGTAAATTATGGAGTGTTTGTCCGAACGCCATCAGTTACTCAGTTCAACCAAAATTAAAGTGTAAGACGCTTAAATTTTCTGAAATTTTCTTTTTTGTAGTCTTGAAGGTCTGCTTTTCCATGATATCAATTTACTTTTACATTATATTTGCTGTCATTTAAATTCCGATTGATTTAAATTTGCCAAAAATGAATCCAAACTCATGTGAAATTTAGCCGAAAATAAAGGACCATAGATTTTTCTGTAATAATAAATCAAGAATTTAAAGTTATTATTTGGCTTGAGTGTCTATTTCTATAGAATGAATATATACATGCAAATACGGAGACACGGCACATTTTCCGGGTGCTGCATGTTTCTCAGACAATTCATCTTAACAAGAATAGGGATTATTATCAGTTGCAAAGCTTGGTTCAAGTCTACAGATCAAAGATTTGGTCAATATGGGCTGAAAGTTAAAACACCTCTGTGACGTGCGTGCTCTTGGGCGCGATTCTATACAGTTTACGTGCATTTGACGTCAGTTGCTTGTTTTAAAGGGTAAGTACTGAAACCATCAAATTTAACAATGGTATTAATGAAAACATGCACTACTTGATCCCCATAAACGCGTTGGGTGTCTTCCTTTGGTCCATCCGATCACGGCAGACAAAACATAAAAATTGCCCATGTGTGACGTCAAGTCGGAACATAGACGACACCTGACCTATTCCGGCTCATGGTTGCCAATAAAAATGGCGTCGGGCAACGTTGCAACGAAGGCACGCCTTTCCGCACAAGGAAACTTCGCAATGATTATTTCACCCTTTAATGTCCGGCCTTTTACGGCAACTCACGCACGTGTATACCGCACTGGTGTCAAATGATTCAAAACCTGTCCCACAGGCTGTACACTTGTCTTCGTATTATACCGCTTGGAATAGTGCATTATATACAGAGAAACAACACATTAGCAAGCAAACAGCCTTTTTGTAGTCGTTATAATCTTTTTAAATGCTAAAGTAACTAGGACACCATCAGAGCTCTAATCCCCAATATGATCCTATCTACCCTGACGGGGCTGTGCTGTTAAAAATAAAAGTTAGGTTATAACATTTTTGAACCAATAGCATTTCTGAAATCTTCGTCAAATGGTGATCATGTTTAGTTTTTGAATCGCCAAAATCGACCAACTGCAACCGAAGTTACGACAATCTATTCCTTCCAAATACACTAATTCACCCTGGGTTTGGCTATGTTCACGTACATTTGATCTGTAATAACCCCGGTAGATAATTGGCTTGGCTGTTGTCATAACAGACAAAAGATTGTGCTTGGCATTTAACAAAGAAGCTAGAAGTTATCACATGCTCAGCACCCCCTACGTCTGGTTAAGTCACTGAACGGGAAAACGCTGTAATGTATAGCGGCATTCACTCTGCAGACGAACCACTGACGTCGCTGCGTCGTTTCTCACCTTCCTCACAGGTTAACGCGACACCTCTAGGCAAGGTGAGGTCGACCGTATTGAGGCGATGTGGATATAGACCGATTAAGACGGTAAAAAAGACTAATTAAATCGGGTGGCATTCTCCTTTAATTACGAAATATATGTGTAAACCAATTATCTATTGAACAAAATTACCTGAATAAATACGAGTTTTATAATCTTATTAAACGTGATCTTGTTAGCGAGCAATATGTCAATTGTTTAAGCGCTTATTCGAGAAGATTACTTGCGAAATTTCGATGTTCAGGTCACTCACTTAATATAGAGAAAGGGAGACAGACATATGGGTATTCCTAGAGGTGAGAGAATATGCGGGATATGCTGTCTGGGTGAAATTGAAGATGAGCCTCATTTCATGTGTCGATGCCCTGTTCTTGGAGATCTTAGAAGAAATCTTCTACCAGAGCTTGTGAATGTTAACTATTCTCTTGTTAGGTTGTTCCAACAGAAAAATCATGACAGTATCCAGTGCCTTGCATTGTATATTGAGAAGGCTATGGCTAAGAGAAGAACTGCTCTCGTGTAAATACTCTGAATATACGTTTGAATTTATGTATGAGTAGGAAAAGCCTACGATGTACAATAAATGATATTGATTGATTAAAGAATGGTGTCTTAGAAAGCTGACTATCTTTGGAAAGGTCACAGTATTAAAAACACTTGTGCTTCCAAACATTATACATCTGCCCAAGTCCCAATGATACTACTTTTGGCGATTTTGAAAATTTGTTTTTTAAATTCATTTGGGATGGAAAACCTGATAAAATAAAAAAGGAGTACTCATTAAATCCATAGAAGAGGGTGGATTGAGAATGATTGATGTCAAAAAGTTGATATGTCTTTAAAAATTCATGGATTTAGAAGATTCTTTTTAACAACATCTCCATGGACTTATTTGTTGCAAAAAGATATCGGGCTTACTAGAGATGGAATGTTGAACTATGGAGACTATAGGTTAACTAGATCGGATAATTGTAACTCTTTTTGGAAAGAATGCATCCAGTAGTGGAGCCTTTTAGTTCACAAACAAACTGTTTCAGGTCACGAAGATGCGGTGTCAGCAGTAGTATTACCGTGGAATACAGCCCTTGTATTTATGAGTCATTCGTTAAAAAAAGTATAATATTTGTGAACGATTTTTAGACTGGAATGGTAACTTCAACACCTTAAAGTTTGAAAGTTTCCAGACGATTCATCAGATTAATGTCAGCTTTCTCAAATATTATTCAATTGTCAGTGCAATAAAAAATATCCGAATACGTTTTCCAAAAACTTAATACTAAAAAAGATATATGGACCACTTGTACCCTTTTCTCTAAAAATATTATTTTGACGAAAAAGGGATGTCGCTGTTCTTACCATATTCTGTACAAAAATGACACAATACCATGGGCACAAAAAAATCGAAGTATTGGGATTTTCGCTATCAGAGAAGGTGTGGAATTTCTATTACAAACTTCCTCATGAATGTACGAATGACACAAGCTTACTTTTCTTTCAGTTCCGCTTACTGCATAGAATTCTACCTAGTAATTATTTTTTTAACTAAGATTAGATATGTAGACTTAAATGCTTGTACTTTTTGTAAATACTTTCCCGAAACTCTAGAACATTTATTCTTTGAATGTAAATATGTTAATTCTTTCTGGCATGGGGTACGTCTCTGGTTAATGACTGCAATGCAAGTAAATTTTGAAATAGACAAAACCACCATTGTATTTGGTCTTCAAAATGAGAAGAATAGAATTTTAAATTGGTTCCTTTTACAAACTAAAATTTTCATTTTTAAAATGAAATTTGCTTACGTTAAACCTAATTTAAGATGTCTTTAAAAAAATTGAGGGTGTGTTTAATGTAGAAGTTAGTGCTTCGTTAAACGCACGAAAATTTAATGATACAAAATATGGGAAGATTGGAAATGTGTTTTTGAAACATGAACGGAGCCAGAGAGTTGACCAGATGCCAGAACAGAAATTTAAGTAGTACTTCTTAACTTGGAAGTAACAATGAAATGCTTTCTCGTTATTTTTCTGCACAGTTCTGTACGTTGTTGTGTTGTGTATATTTTTATATGAACTGTCTTCTGTACTAAATGTATTAAATGTAAAAAATAAATGCGGCAAACCAACTATTAGCTGAGTATTGACAAGTGGGGGTCTGGCATAACAACTCTCTCTCTCTTTTCATAACTAATGTCTTCCTATTAACAAGTCTCTCTCTCTCTCTCACTCTCTCTCTCTCTCTCACTCTCTCACTCTCTCTCTCTTCATAACTAATGTCTTCCTATTAACAAGTCTCTCTCTCTCTCTCTCACTCTCTTTCTCTCTCACTCTCTCTCTCTCTTCCTAACTAATGTCTTCCTATTAACAAGTCTCTCTCTCTCCCTCTCTCTCTCTCTCTCTCTCTCTCTCTCTCTCTCTCTCTCTCTCTCTCTCTCTCTCTCTCTCTCT